>PVKE010028105.1:0-21161 GCA_004027555.1 Craseonycteris thonglongyai | reverse complement strand
GAGAGGGCACCAGCATTATGGACACACTCAATGGTTTGGTGTTTACCTGGAGAGGAGGGAGGAGGGGGGAGGGAAACTTGTGGGGGGAGGGGGGAGTGGGCACCAGATATATGGTGTTGGAGGGGGACCTGATTCTGGGAGCTGGGCACATAATGCGATGCATGGGTGATGTGATGTGGAGTAGTCTATTGTGAAACTGTCTGATTGTTACCAACCAATGTCACCCCATTAAATTTAACAATAAAATATAATAATATTAAGAAAAACAAACAAACAAAAAAAAACTCAAGTCAATAATCAAACGTTGCACATTAGTCATTGGTTGTTATGTTGGAGAGGAAGCTTGATAGATAACAGTGATTTTTTTTTTTTCCTTTTCTATTGACCTTTAAGCTATAGTGCTAGATAGACAATAACCTTGACTAATTTTCATTCACACTTTCTCATTTAATTTGACTGCTCTTGTTGGTATTTATTCACAAAATTATCATTTTTCATGAAATCAGTCCAACATCATCTTGGTTGTATTATAATTAGATTTCCAGTATATATATATATATATATATACACACACACACACACACACACACACACACATATATACACACAAACACACACACACATACACACATGCACATATATATGTATGTGTATATATATATATACATATAAAGTTTAAATTTTCTCTGTTGCAAAAAAGATCCTTGGTGTAGATATTTGCCTTGTGATCAATTCCATACTGTAACATCTCAGAAAAGCCAAAGAAGCCAAAGGTTGTGGAACTGAAAAGTGACTCCACTCCTTCAGGTGTGTTGAGGGCCATGCGCAGAGTGTTAGATAACATCAAAGAGGGAGTGTCTGTTCTGGCCAAAGGGGATCTCTGGCCATAATCATCTCAGCATAGTTAAAATGTGGCATTTATTTCTTTTAAAGATTTATTTTTATTGTTTTTGAAAGAGAGAAAGAGACAGACAGACAGAGAGAAGTGGGAGCGCCCAGAGCAGTCTCTATAGTTGCACATCATTGGTTTTTCCACATAGTTTCGTTCCACAGGTGGGTTCGGGGCTGCACAGGGCAGGAACTGGTCCGGAGTCTCACCCTGGTGAGAACTGAACTGGGAGCACTCCCCAGTTCAGCATATGGGTCCGCATGGGCCGGGGCCAGGATTCGATCCTTGTTCCCCGAGGCTGCAAAGTGAGTGCTCAACCCACTGAGCCATCCCCACTTCCCAAAATGTGGCATTTATTTCTTATCAAACTTTTTGTTTTGTAAAACTTGTTTTTTCCCCTCTGGATTGTAGTCCAAGGGGTTTTGTGTTAATGGTGAGGATATGAAGATAAGAGATCCTGTCTTCTCATGGGTCTCATGCATCTCACACAGAGGCTTTGAAATAGGGCTAGAAGACAGTCTGTCCTCTTTATGGTAGGGGACTGGGAGCTGATGTTTCTCTCCTATTCCTGAATTGCCCAGCAGGGACCACCAGAAGATTGCTTTATCTGTTGATGTTTTACATGAAAATCAGGGGTGAACCAGACCTTCCAGGAGTCTCTGAGGTCTGCCTTTATAGAGGAAAGGCAAATGAATAGACTAATACCCAGGTTCAGCCCCAGGTACCTGAAGTTCCACAGGTGATCAGACTCACTCTACCTTACATTGGAGACATATCCAGATTTTGAAGGAACTGAGCATTTTATGGAAGTGGAAGGGAAAAAATAAAATCCATTCCCACTATAACAGCTCTCCTTCCAGTAGCCTACAAATATTTTCCAAGACTAACAGTAAAGCTAACACCAGCAGAGTCAAGAATGAAAATTCTATAAATGTACACAAATAAAAAGTAATAAAAAGGAGAAAATCTTCAAGTGTGGCATTGTAGATTGATTTATTTAAAAATAGAAAATTTTGAGTATTATAAAATTCTCACCAGCCGCTACAAATAACCGGTCTCACTCTTGTTTCCCATCGCTACCCACTTCCACCTCTCACATAAGCCTTTTTCCCTGCACCCCAGCTGAGTTCAGCTGGATTTCTTTAGTCATCATTTATTTATAACATTTATTTATAGCCTATCTCCTCAGAGAGCCTACATAGAAACCGGTGATGAGTTCACACACAGAACGGACTGTGTTCTAGGGGGTCAGATAAACCTGAGATCTTTTTGGAAAGATGATAATGGAGAAAAAGACACATAATAACATCACATTTTGAGGGTTATTTATAAGTCTGTCATTTCTTTTAGCAAAATGCTGAAGTAAAATTAATAGAATGTGCCCCCCATCAAAAAAACAAAAAACAAAAAAAAACTATATTGTGAAATACATAGCACTACTTTTATCGTTTTCAGTCATCACTTCAGCTTGTGGCTAAACGAGCATTGATTTTCTGTTTTACCGTGGGACACAAATTAGTGCAGGGCTTAGTATCTTTAATTTTTTCAGCCACATTGGGTTAGTCTCTCCATCATGCAAGCTTTTGTGTTCAGAATTTCATGATTAGAAAAAAGAACCATGTCCCCATCTCTAAATGACAATCAAATATGTTTTTCCTGAATACTTTCCTCCATCATTTAAGAATGAAAGGGGGGGGGGGAGGATATGTGATAGGGATGGTCTATCAGCAAGCTTTCTGCTACCTACAAATGACATAGTGTTTAATAGATGGGATGCAGATGGGTTTCAGGAAAATGTGAAAAAGGAAATGGTCTATTTTAGCCATCTCAGCAATGCCTTCCTGTCAAGTGAGGGTTAAATAATGTCAGTATTGTCTCTCTTGCCTGAACCTGCATGGTCTTCTTGCTAAAAGTAATCACTGCACAGTTTTAGATGAAAGAACAGGAGGTCTTGAAGTGTTCTTGTCAATGTCCGATTACAAGCGGGAAGCATGTGTTCATTATTACTGTCACAGGGTTTCTTTCCCCGGCATTGACGATTCAGTGTGAAGATGGCTGTGGTATGCAGTACTGTGGCACTTTATTGAGACATGACCCTGTGGAAAAGCACTCAATATCAATTAGTGATCAGGATATGAAGCCACGGTCCCTGGTTCTAATCCTTTTATGCTGTCAGTAGCTTTTTGACAAGGGCAGGGCACTGACACACCACTTAACTTTATGAAAAGCAAATGCTCTTTTAAGTACAAGCTCTGATTGAGATCACTGATTTTCATTATAAAAATAATAACATAATTGAAAGACCTTGTCCTATGACTAAGAATCTGCTAAAAAAAAATCAATTATTAACTCTTTAAGAATATTACCTTTGCTAGAAGGCTAATATTTGTCCTCTAATTGACAGATACCACTGTGGAAATTAAGGAAGTCATATCACTTACTAATGGTTTCTGTTCTGCACTCATGGGTATAAGCTTAATTTTAATGTAGTAAATAAGCGTTGATGTTCTAAGAACTGGTCTTTAAGATCACTGATTTATTTTTTGAGAAATCAGACATCCCTTTATAATGTAGATAACCAGCCATATTACTTTTAAAATAGTCTTTTTTTAGTATTGTCCTCTTATTTATTTATTCATTCAACAAACACCATCGAGTACTTACTATGGGGTATCAAGTCGTCTGCTAGGACCTGGTCATGAATACATAAATGAGAGATATCCGTATCCACTGTAAAATCTAATACAAGTAAATGATGCTTATTTTTCTCATTTTGTTCTTTGGTTCACTATAGTATTTAATAATACAAAAAAATTATTTAAAAAGTTAATGTAAAGGGGAAATGGGAGAAAGTTCTTAAGAGATACAGGGGTTTTCTTTGGAATGTTAGAAATGTGTTGGAACTAGATAGACATGATTGTGATTCACAACATTGTAAATGCCACTGAACTACACACTTTAAAATGATTGATTTTCTGTTACATGGCTTCCATCTCAATTTTGTTTTAAGTTAATGCAGTTTATGGTTTGTTTCTCTTGATATATTTATTTGGCTTGTATTATAGTTAGAGTTGGAAGGTGTTTGAGAATTCTAGCTAAGTCTCGTTCAGGTAATTTTAAATTTTTCAGTAGAGTTCTGAAGATTCTTTTTAAAGATCTTAAATATTTATTTCTTTTTAAGGTTATGCCTCATTTATTTTTATTGATATTTTAGATGGGATTTTTTTCATACTTTCATATTTTTTTGCTCCTACATAGGACAGCTATTGAGTTTTAACTGTTTGGTTTATATTCAACCACTTTTTTTGTTTTTTAAGATTTACCTTATTGTCTTGAGAGAGAAGGTGAGAGAGAGAGAAGGGAGGACCCAGAGCAGTCTTCCATAGTTGTACATCATTATTTGTGACATGGTTTCATTCCACACAAGTGAATGTAGGGCCATGTGGAGCAGGAACCAAACCAGGGGCCTAGTAGGTGAGAACCTTCACTGCCACTAAGGCATCCCAGCAGTTACCAGTGGTGCTACAGTTTAGCATGTGGTTTTGCACGAGCTGGGACCAGGGGAATAGAACCCTAGACCTTGGGATGTGAGCCAAGCGCTCAACCATGGAGCTATCCCAGCATCCCCCTTAACCCCCCCTTCTTTTTAAATTTAGATTAATTGGGGTGACATTAGTTGGCAAAAATTACAAAGGGTCCACGTATACAATTCTACATTACATTGCCCATGCATTGGATTATGTGCTCACCACCCATAGTCAGTTCTTTTTCCATCACCATATATTTGATGCCTCCTCTCTGCTCCCCCACTCCCCCTATCCCCCCTTCACCCTCAGGTAACCACTAAACTATTGAGTGTGTCCATGAGTTTTTGTTTCTTTGTTCCTTTCAGTTTTATATTCCACCTATGAGTGAGGTCATATGTTTCTTGATTCTTTCAGTCTGACTTATTTTACTTAATATGATGGTTTCAAGGTCCATCCATATTGTCAGAAATGGCTGTATTTCATCTTTTCTTATCGCTGAGTAGTATTCCATTGTGTAAATGTACCACAACTTCTTTATCAAGTCACCTATCAAAGGACACTTTGATTGTTTCCACGACTTGGCTACCGTGAACAGTGCTGCGATGCAAATTAAGGTTTTCAGGGTTTTTTTGGATAGATACCAGAAGAGGGATTGCTAGGTCGGATGGCAATTCCATTCCTAATTTTTTGAGGAATCTCCACACTGCCTTCCATAGAGGTTGTACCAGCTTACATTCCCACCAGCAGTGTATGAGGATTCCTTTTTCTCCACATCCTCTCCAGCACTTGTTATTCCTTATCTTGTTGATTATAGCTGTTTTAACAGATGTGCGATGGTATCTCATTGTGGTTTTGATTTGCATTTCTCTAATTGCTAGTGATTCAACCACTTTTTTAACTTCTCCTTTTAGTAAGAGTAACAGTGGAATCTTTTGGATTTTTCTAGGTATGAATTCAAAAATTTGCAAGCTGAGATGATCACAATTTTATATATTTTCCCTAATGGTACAGTCCTTTATAAGGGCTTTAATATTAAGTATTAAACCATTTTTTCACTCATGAGGCAAATCATATTAAATTCTCACTAATTCTTGTAAAGATCTATTAAATTATATTTACTAATAATCTATTGAGGATTTTACATTTATCTACATCAGGGATATTGATTTATTCTCTTATGTTAGGTTTCTATGGTAATTTAATAAAATAATTCACATAGCTTTCCATCGCTTTCTACTCTGGAAGAGAAAATATATGGGAATCTGTTCTTCCTTGAAAGTTTGAAATACTTCACTCTAAAACTATCTGGATTGAAACCTTATTTGAAAATAATTTTTCATTTAATTTAATCTGCAATTTTCAAGTTTATAGGTCTAATCTCATTTTTCTTTATTTGTCATGTGAGTTTTTCCCAAAGTTTCCAACTTCATCAACATTTTTAATTTACTAATATGTTCTATTTTAATATTAATATGCTCTTGTAATGATCACTTCCATACATTTTCCTCATTCTTATATCAGATATGTTCATTTAGGCTTTCTTTTTTTATTGAACAGATTGAGTTTTTGAGTAAATTTCTATTGCTTTGAGTAGTGTGTTCTGTTTTGATTTTTAAGAAATTATATTTTGTCTTTGTAAATTCTACTTGTAAATATTTCATTGGTTTTTCCTATTTATTTTCTTTTTTTTTTGTATGTCTCTTGATTTTAAATTTTAATTTGTTGCTTAGCACATAAGTTTTCTTTTAAAAATTAATGAATGATTTCAGTGTATGAATTTGCCTCTAAGAATATCTTTGGGGCATTCCATACTGTTGTTTTACAGTATTTTAATTTTATTTCTTCTGTAAACATAAAGAGTTATTTATAAGTATGTGCTATTTGTTTTATTCCAATAAGCATAGGAGATTTTTACATCTAAACAGTGTTTAATTTATAGCTTATTGTTTTGATAATTTGTGTTTAAAGAATCTGAGCTGTAAAACAGCTACTTTTTGGAAATTTTTTGAAGGTCTTTAGTAGCTGAGCATGTTGCCACTTCAGTAACTATTAGATGTGTGCTTGAAAAGTTGGGGTTTCTTCATAGTATTCTGGGTTCATTATGTCTGTCAATTTAGCCTTAATCTTATTTTTCAAATTCTCTATCTTGTATAATTTTTTTTGAAGGGGGGGAAGGGGTATTTGTTTGTCTATTAGGAAAAATAGGCATGGATTAAAGACTTTCAACCATAATAATTGTTTCTCTTCCTTTTTCCTAGCATACCTTATTTTGATGCTCTATTAATGTCCTATTTTTTTTACTCATTCTGTATTGTGTCCTCCACTTTTTTTTGCTGTGATCTCTCCTTTAGTTAAATTAATATTGCCATCCTCTGCTATAATTTTGTTTACATTTTCATGATACACTTTTATGCATCTTTATTTTATGATTAATATATATATATATATATATATATATTGCTTATTTTTTCTCTGTCAAGATGGTGGTGGTGATAGCAGGATCGGAGAGAAAGAGATGGATGTGAATGGCAGAGCAAAAGGTGAACCTGTGGGCCGAGATGCTTCAGGAAATAAGGAGGAAGACTGATAAGGGATGAACCAGGCTTTCAGCTTGGGTGATTGGGAACAGTGTTTTGATTATCCCTGAATTTGAGCTCAGAGTCTCGCCCACTGCTTTGTTGGCATTGATGGCACACCTAATTTCTTTGTATCCCAGTTTTCTTATAAATCAGGAATAGTAAGACTTATTTCAGAATACTTCTGCAGAAGTATTTAAGAGTGTACATGTGATAAACAATTTCTAAATGCTTGAGGGCCTTTTGAGTGCTTGCAGACAAAGGCATTGTGCCTTTAAAGTAGTATTATTTTAGATAGAAAGTTTCTCATTAAGTGTGCCTGATGAAGAGTTAAACTGCTTTGGAGAATAGGATCCAGGAGGCTTCATCTGCTCTTCAGTGAAATGCCATGGCCCACTGATTTTGATCAGCCTTTTCTCCTTATATGGAGCACACTCTTCCAGTGCTCTGTGCTTGGCATGGTAATTAGGGATTTTTGCTCCCAGCGACAGGATGCTCCTGGCTATTTCTTGAGCTATACAGTAAGTCCTCACTTAGTCATCAATAGGTTCTGTGACTTTAAATGAAATGATCTATAACAAAGTTTTACCACAGGCTAATTGAAATAAGCAAGAGTTAAGTCCCTATGGCATCTCATCAACATTATAATGAAACGATGTTGAACGACACGACATCATTCAAGAACCCACTGTACTTAATTCCTTACATTTTCCTGACAGAGTATGTGGTGTGCATACTTAAGTGGTAGGATTTGGGAAAAGCAATTCTGTGAAAAGGCAGCATGATAGACAAAGCTGTAGAGAAGGAGAATCGGCTGGGTTGCTAGCTTTTAATTGAAGTTTAGTTGAAGGTTCAATGAGGTGAGACTGTTATGACAGATTTCAGATTGTAATGATAGCAAAATGGAGTGAGTTCATCAAAGTTGGAGTAAATACGGAGCAATGGCTCAGCAACTCAGCATGAAGCAACAGCTACAAACCCTCAAAAAATAGAGTAATTAAAGTTTGCATTGTGGAGTCCTCCTTCTCAGTGGGTACCTTCCCAAGGAAAGCAGTAACCATGTTGTGAAAAAGATAAACATAGATTTGGAGATATAAATTGCATGCATGTTTTAATCTTGTTCATAAACACTAAAAGTTTTAAAATGTAAATATAATCAAAGTATACAACTGCAGTTGAAACCAGATTTGAGAAAGACCTCAAGAAGGTGAAAGGTCGTCCAATCTTCCCCAACTCCCATACCCTACCCACTTTTGTGGATTGGAAAAAAAGAGGTGTCCTCCAGTTTGGGAGCATATATATCCTTGTCTCTCATTGTTAATGAGAAGAGATGATAGTTTTAACTTTTCCATTTCCTTCTTCTATCACTTACCCCTTTGGTCTATGCATGAGATATTGGAGGTTAATAAGTAAGACAGAATTACTAAGTGTTGGAGAATTTGCAGCATGAGAAAGAAGGAGAAAATTTATCATCCATATTCTTTTATTTCTATACTTTAAACATGGCAGTGACCTCAAGTTGAGCTATTTCTGAGGGTTGAGCTTAAAGAGAGAGCATGAGATAGAAGAAAATTCACTGAATTGGTGTTGCAGAAATGTGTGGGGGCTCTACATTGACTGCTGCTACCTACCAGAATGATTTTGGACAAAATCCTTCACTTCTCTGGGCCAGTTTCTCCATCTGTTAAAGTCATTGAGTTGGCCTTAAATGAGCTCTAAGTTTCCTTTTAATTCAAACTTTCTATAATACTGTGCCTCATGCATCCACTCCAATCCTGATGGGGTCCTTGAGATTCAAATTCAATGTGCTACCCTTCTTAGGTCACCCAAGAGTCGGAAATGTTTTAAAGAAGGCCCACAATTTTCCTCTGCTAAGGACTATCCATGCTGTAATTTAAGGCCAGGACTTTGTGAGACTGTTGATGGAAGTCCTCCATACTGGTCTCTTCTCTCCCCTCCTCAGCTTTATAGGGGGCCCTCCCAGTAGAGAATGACCTGATACCATTCCAGACCATCAGAGTTCATGGTTGGAGTGACCATTGAGATGACTTCTACTTAGTTCATCTACAGTGATGCGGAAAGTATTTAACAGGGCATCTATAATGCATTTCTGTCTTGGTGCATCCCTTTTCAGAGTAGGGTTGTGGAAATTCATAGGATTATAGGGAGTGTTACTCATAAGAGCAACCTGTTATTTGCATATATATCACTTCAATAAAATTAAAGTGTAGTATTCAGGGGAAGCTTAGCTTTAAGGAATCTAATTCAAACTTTAATTTGAAGAGTCTTGTTAGTATGTTGTGTACCTGAGTGAGTCCACCAGGAGAACATGAAGTCAATTTTTCACTTATTAAATTGTTTTAAGATGGAAAATAGGAAGTATGTTGAGAATTTAGCATTTGTTCTGCTATATGTTACATGGGAGGAAAGGATTGGGACTTGGAAGTGGGGTAAGAGAAATGGTTGTGGGTTTGAAGAAACATTTTTTACTCCTTCCCACCACTGAATTCCACAGATCATTCCAAAGAACAATCAAGCCATCCCTTGACTGAGAACTTACTTACCAGCAACCTTTGTAATGGTAGCCTCAGGCTGCCCTGGAAAGGAAGCAGGTTTGGGGTGGGTTCCAAAAGGAGCTCTCTGATTCAATTGGATTGGAATAGCACAATAGTGATGTTTCCAGAGCAGTCTTGGGATAAGTCATTGGGGATGGGAATAGGGCTTATTTGATATGTATCATCAAACTGGAACTTTTAGGAAAACAAGGGAGGGATGAGTATAGGAGAGGGTAATAAAATATTAGTAAAAGCATTTGGACCTCTTAATCTTGTCATGATATCTGTTTTGTTTGTTTGTTTGTTTGTTTTACTTATAAGGATAGATATGTATGTTATGTTCATGCACTGTTAGCAACAGTGGTTGTGCCTTATACATTTTCTAACTGATCTTCTATTAAGGAGACTAGAATGAAGTAATCTATACAAAGGTAATGTTTCTATTTCAACTAAAACAACCAAATACCTGGAGCCTATGTAATTTATACCAACCAGTGTCACTCCAATAATTTAACAATAAAATAAACAACTTACCAAATAATCTATAAGGAAATAACTTTCACCTAAAAGTTCTCAAACTATTGGATTAAAAACCAAAAACTAAAACTCTTAAAACATGGGAAAATCTTTTTAGATAAGACACCAAAAACAAAGCAGTAAAGGAAAAAAAAAGATAAATTGGACTTCATCAAAATTTAAAACTTTGTATATCTATAAATTCTATAAAGAGAGTGAAAATACCACCCACAGAATGGAAGAAAATATGTGCAAATCATCTAGCTGATAAGGCTCTAGTATCCAGAATATATAGAGAACTCGTACAACGATACAAGAAAAAGATAAGCAACCCAATTATAAAATTGGCACAGGACATTTTTCTATAGGAGATATGCAAATAGCCAACATGCACATGAAAAGACGCTCAACATCATTAGTGATTAGGAAAATGCAGATCAAAACCACAATGAGATGCCATTTCACATCTACTAGTATGGCTACTGTCAAAAACATAACCAGAAGATAACAACTGTTTGTGAGGATGTGGAGACCTTAGAAACTTCATACATTGCTGATAGGAATGTCAAATGGTACATACAGGCAGGGTGGAAACCAGTTTGGCAGTTCTTCAAAAACCTAAGTATAAAATTGTCACATGAGCCACCAGTTCAACTTCCTAGTTATATACTCAAAAGAACTGAAAAAGAATTTGAAAGGTGTTCAGCCAAAAACCTGTGCACAGATGCTCATAGAAGTGCTATCACAATAGCCAAAGTAGAAACAAAGTGCCCATCAACTGATGAATGGATTAACAAAAGGTGGTATTCCAAGCCATGGAATATTATCCAGCCATGAAAAGGAGTGAAGTACTGATACATGCTACTGACATGGACAAACCTTGAAAACATCCAAAGTGAAACCAACCAGACACAAAAGGCCACATGTTGTATGATTCCATTTATATGAAATGTCCAGAATAGAAGCACAGAGACAGAAAATAGATTAGTGGTTACCAGGGGCTGGGGAAAGAGAGGAATGCGGATTTCTTGCTTAATGGGCATGGTCTCTCAGGGTGGTGAAAGCCTAAGATGTCATGCTGAGTTGTTCAATGGCATTGAATTAAAAGGCCAAGAGTAGTACCTCCTTGAGACTCTAGTAAATACTTGAACCAGCAAAAGTTGCTTTGACATTCCTACAAAACCACCTCCTTTACTCCAGGCTGTGTAACCTGCAGTAACCACACAGCATCCCTGGAACCCACAACATTACCCTGAGTCAGCTGTGACTTGAAGCCACCATTCCTCAGAGCTCTTAACATCTCCACAGCACAGGGCAGCGTGGGTTAGGGGAGTAAGTGGCTCTGGGAGATGACAGCCAGCATGCCGTGTGAACACTGAGGGGATGTTTCTCCTTTGGTTTTTCTGGTTTGTGCCCATCAAACTAGGCTTTGGGGACAGTGGAACTACCAGACTTTTACTTAAGAATAGCAACCCTTATATTTGGCAGAGTCAGTGTATGTATTTGGTGGGTGAACTGGATTGCCTTTTCAGTGGAGGCCACATTCCCACGCTCTGATGGAGCCCAAGATTCATGCAGAGTTCATACCTGCCTGTCATATCTTATACTCTGCGGAGCCTGCGCAGCTTAGGATCAGTGTGGTTGGAAGGCCCAGGGCTGATGTTTGGGGTATGTGGTGCTCCTGGCTGGGCTGTCCATAGTGCACAGTGGGGGATGAGGAGGGGTGGGCAGTCAAAGCCAGTTGGAAGGCCCAGGGCTGATGTTTGGGGTGTGTGGTGCTCCTGGCTGGGCTGTCCACGGTGCACAGTGGGGGATGAGGAGGGGTGGGCAGTCAAAGCCATGATGGGAGCTGTCCCTTTAAGGAAAGGAGCTTGTCAGTAAGTCCCAGTTTGAGCGTCCCCTAGTCCACACTCTATTAAATTCCGAAGCTATGTATCATCTTTCCTTTGTAACCATAAATCTAGTCTATCAGTGTTAATTTGTTTTTTGTTTTTTCTTTGCTTACAGGAAAGTAGATCTGGAGAAACCAACAGCTGTGTGGAAGAAATAATCCGGGTAAGGATACTCTTTTACAAATTTTAGCAACTGGTTGGATATAGATTCCAGATAGAAAGGAGTCATGTGGCTGCAGTCTCAAAGGGAACCCATTGTTTGTTTGTTGTTTGACATTTGCCTTTCATGAGGGTAAGCACGTGAGTTGCCTAAATGACACTTTACAAAACAACACCCCTTTTAAGAAGTCTAGGAGCTACACCCAAGTCTGGTGTCTGCATGGGCTAAGGTGACACTGTATTAAAGTGACCGGCTGGAAGACGGAACACAGTTGAGATGAAAAATATGGTGTGCCCTCACTTCGATGCCTCCATTAATCACGCTACTATCTAAAAGCATCCTTTAATAGCCTGTATTTTCCAGTCAGGAAGGGTGGCCTTGTTATTTTTTCTCCTGAACTGAATTAGAATCAGAAGCATGCTGGCAAAGGTGTCTCATCATCTAAAAATTTATTTCTGTATTGTTTTGTGTGTTATTATTGCTCCTGCTACTCTTGTCAACCTGTCCTTTTCATCGTCATCATTGCTAGTGGATACTCTTCATGAACCATTTCACACCCAGATTCGCTTAGGCTGGGCTATTGCACCATGTGAGTGTTTTCATGACTGTGCGAACTTACAATCAATATATGTCATCTTCAGCCCATGTTTTTTCTTCACTCATAGTTTTCAGGAGTGTAACCTAGTAACTTATAGTTCTCAGAATGCTGATACTACACAGGACAAAACACCAAGACAACTTAGACCAGATGGTATGGAAAGGCCCTATAAAAAAAAAAAAAAAGACCTTTATTTTATGATGTTTCTAAGTCTTGGACAGCCTACACACTTTTTCTTGAACTGCTAGTGAATTACAGTAATATAATTATTTGGTTTAGAAATTTTAGGGGAGGCCGGGATGGCTCAGTTGGTTACGCGCTTACTTTGCAGCCCCGAGGACCGAGGATTGAATCCCGGCCCCGGCCCCGGCCCCGGCCCATGCGAACCCATATGCTGAACTGGGAGTGCCCCCAGTTCAGTTCTCACCAGGGTGAAGACCCCGGCCCAGTTCCTGCCCTGTGCAGCCCCTCGCCCACCTGTGGAATCACACTATGTGGAAAAAACCAATGATGTACAACTATGGAGACTGTTCTGGGCCCTCCCCCTTCTCTCTGTCTCTGTCTCTGTCTCTGTATCTCTCTCTCTGTCAAAAAAAAAAAAAAAAAAGAAAGGGAAGCCGGGATGGCTCAGTAGGTTGGGTGCTCACTTTGCAGCGCCGGGGACCGGGGATCAAATCCTGGCCCTGGCCCGTGTGGAACCATGTGCTGAACTGGGAGTTCCCCCAGTTCAGTTCTCTCTGTCTCTATCTCTCTCTCTCTCTCTCTCTCTCTCTCTCTCTCTGTCAAAAAAAATAAAAAAATAAATAAAATATATTAAAAAAAGAAAAAAGAAAGAAATTTTACATTAACTATCAAATTATTTTCAGAAGCAATATTTGTTTTTTCTTCCTGGAAAGTGTTATGTCATAAATAAGTCTTTTAACTTTCAAGTTAACCAGAATAATTAATTGAAGTTTGATTTGTTGAATTCATAATGGTTTTTGTTTTTCTGGCAGATATTTATATAGAAAACTGTTGTCAAAGTGGGAAGCTTCATTTCTGGCATTTAAGTGTATGTTAAATAAAACACATAGTTTATATCTGTTATCTCTATCCTGAAGTTTTGTTTCAGATTAAACAACAGATAGTATAAAATGCTGATTTGCTTTTCTTATTTTTCTCTTTCAACATACTTTCATGTTTGGGTCCAAATATTCAATGTTTAGGCCTTTTTCCTTTGATTGGTTATGGTATATATGTCTACAAAATCATACCAGAACACACCAATCCCCTCGTTAGTGTTGCTATTTTAAAAACCCTAATCCTTGTTATCATTTCTTATCTTTTCTGAGGATATGGAAGAAATCTGTCATTTGACTTTTCTTCTCCATATTCTAAGAGAGCTCAAAGTTTGAATAAGAGTTTGAGTAACTCATATACCAAAATGATATTGTTTAGGTAATGTAAAATCCACTTAGAATAACACTGAATGCTGCAGCCATGAGTTTAGAGAATTATTTCTTTTTTCTTAAGCAAGCTGATGAAGACTTCCACACCCATGGCCCCCTTTCTAACGTCCCACAATGCTGACTCGTCATACATCACACCACTTGTCTGCCATTGCCACAACCCACCTCGAATCAGGTGTGGAACAAAGGGGAATGCCTAGTCCAACCAGATGATTGATTTAAGTACATAAGCAAGGTGAAGGGTAGTGAAGATGATGACTTCATTAGAAGACGGCCGAGCTCTCTCAAAGTTCCTGGATCCCATGAGGGGTGGTCTAGGATGGGAGGTACTATAGACATGGAGGAATCGGAGGTGATGGTGGTGCTATATTGTCCACATGAGCCTTTTTCTCCCTCTCCTTACCTGTCAGTCTAAGATGCTAGAAGTAGTCATTGGTATTTAAGGATGGATGTCCTGGATCATGTCAGTGTTCCCAGTCTTGCCTAGACTGCTTTTCTGGCTGCCCCCTGCCTCACTCACACCAGTCATTCTCCAAGATCATCTTCCCCTCTTATCCTAACCATGTCCTGTCCTCTAAACGCAGGAATAGGGCTCCTTTTCAACTATAGCCTCTTGTCTTTGTTGTATATTTGGCACACATCAGTATTCCTCCCACATTGTGGCCTTAATATCTGTAATTTAGAATTCAGTTTTGTTCAGTGAATACATGGGCGAGTGATTGAAAGAACCCTCTAAAGCAGAAGGATGAGTATCATTCTGTAGCTCACAAACATTTCATTTGCTGTAAATCATGGACATGACGTACTGGCCTTTTTAGCACTGAGTCCCCATAGATAGTCTTGGCAGAGCCCAACATTCCTCATTAGTTTCTCCCCTAAGGATCAGCTCAGGTAAACCTGATGTGGCCAAGGTTATCAGAGGTTCTCGTCACTTGAGCCACTACATTTAGGTGGCTCTCTCTTTTTGTGGAGAAAGAGCAGGGTCATGAACACATTTCTGAAAATAATGAAAATTGAGATACTCAGTTAACAAGTAATAGCATGCCCTTTTCATGTGGGAGATGCTGGGTGAACAGTCATAGGCCAAACAGACATGACCCCTTCCCCTCTTGGAGCTGACCATGTGCCAGAAGACACAGGTACTAACAGTTTTTAAATCTTATAAATCAATGTATAATGTTAATTGTAATAAGTACTCAGGGCTTTAGGTGAGCTTACTCTAGGGTTCATGACCTAATTTGTGATCAAGAATAGCTTCCCTGAGGAAGGGACATTTGAACTATACATGGAGGATGAATAGGAAGTACCTAAGGAGAAGAGGGGTGAGGGTTCCAAGCAGAGGAAATAGAAGAGCGTGGCTTGTTTTAAGACCCAGAAAGGCCAGAAGGCCAGAATGGCTAGAGAGTAGGTAGATAAAGCCAGGCAGGAGAAGCCAAATATGCTGGACCTTCTCAGCCATGTTCAAGCTCCCATGAGCACAGGCCACCAGTGAAGGATTTAAGCAGAGAGGGGTATGGTCAGATTGGCATTGTAAATGCAAACTCTGGCTACTGTGGAGAATGGATTGAGGGGAAGAGGGAAGAAGCAGAGTGGGAGGCTATTATTGCCTATGTCCAGATGAGAGAGACTTTGTTGAGCACTCACAGACATGGAAACATGGAGGGATATGCTGCGTTAGTGGGGAGGGAGGAGATCATAAGCTAAATTTTAGATTTGTTGAGTTTGAAGTATTTTTGAGACATTCCAGTAACATGAAGAATGTAAATGAACATGTGTGGGTCTGGAGCTCAGAACAGAGGTCTGAGCTGTAGGCCAACATTTTGGATTAATTAACATGTTGGTAATAAAACTATAGAAATGGGTAAGTTTGCCTGGAGAGAGACTAGAGACCAAGAAGCAAGGAGAGTCAGGCCAGGAAAGGAAAATCCTTTGGAAATGAGAGGGAGTGACTACAGAAGCTGAGAGAAATTGTGACAGTGAAAAGTCATAGAATCCATGGAAAGAGAGTTTCAAGATCAACAGTGCTCAGAATTTCCAAGAGGACAAGAGAGATGAGGATGGAAAACCACCCAGTGGATCAGACGAGGGAAAGGTCATTGGTGACCTACTTTAGGACTGGTTCTGTGGAGTAGACTGAGTGGAATCCAAACTTGAGAAAATGGAGTCACTGAGTTCAGAGACCTCTCATGAGGAAAGGTCATGGGTTCTATTCACGTCCTTTTTTATTTGCAGTAAATTGTACATGCAGTAACAACTACCAAGTGACGAAGAGCTAATATTTATGACGTATGAGACACTGTGTTCCTTGCATGTCTTAGTACATTGAACCATCCCAGCTGCCCCATGAGGGAGGCACTGTTAACATCCCCATTTCACAGATGAAAAAACTGAGGCAAAAAGTTAAACACAATTTGTCCAAGATCACAGAGTTAGTAAGTGATAGAGCTGGGATTTTAATAAACACTATCTGGCAGCAGCACCCACCCTCTCTTAATGACTATGCTGTTTTATTAAATTAAAACACCCCACCCACCCCTCTCAGCTAAGTAATGTAACCACTCGGGCATGTTGGTGTGAACAGAGAGTTCCCATTTGCACGTGTTTATGATTCGGAAGTGCCGGATCATGGATTTGTGCACTTGAACTCAAGGAATTTTTATGGCCAGCATTACCAATCTTGCCCTAAAACTTCTTTTTCTCTCCCATCTCTTATTTTTGCTGAGGTGACTGTTTTCAAGTCATTTGAATATTACATTATGTTCTAAAGTGTAATTATTTTTTATTCTTACTCAGAGAATTTTAATCCTGGGACCTAATAAATCTGTGTATTATGCAAAATTCACTTAACCAAGGGAGAAATTATAACCGAGTTCTATGAAGATGGACAATTAGGGCTGGAAACCCTCATGGCTGACATATGTTTATAACAGACAGTTTTCTAAGTTACACAATATTTCATCCTTAAAGTTCCAGGGCTGTAGTACTTAGGTGCTTTTCATAGCATTATCCATTAACATACAATGGCATTAACATTTGTTCAGCAAATAAAATTCATTTACAACTTAATGGTGCTGTGTAGGACTGGAGCCCAGGATGCGCACATTTTACGCAAGACAGCTTTAATGGTCGGTGTTGAGGGGCAGCATGCCTACAGCGAACTTTTGTCGTAAGAGATCAGGGTTGAGATTCTGGTGTGGGCTTCAGGGACAAAGTTAGAGACAATGTCAGTGCAACATCTAAGCAGATTACCTTCTTGGCTTGCATCTTTGGTCACTAATTTAATGCCAGTGTCCTGTGTAATATTCATAGCGAATGTCTACATAGAGTTGCATTTCTGTTCACATGAAGGGAGTAACTGGTACTGTTTAATTTCTGGAGACCCGGACCAGTTTCCTGGCACTGTGATTGAATAGACTTCCAGCAAATAAAGGGAACTCCTATTCCTTGGTTTTCTAGAAACTCGGGAGCCTCCTGGGCAAGATTCCAATGGGAGTGAGGAGAGTTGAGACCACTGTCATTTGAAATACACGTCATCCTGCCCCCGCCATGTGTTCAGACCCTGGATGGTGGGCCAAGGGGAGCCTTGGGCTTAAATGCCTGCTCTTTAACCCAAATGAAAATATGTTAGCCCTCTTGTTTTTAGTGACCTATTTGGGTCATTTGCAGAGCTAGTTCTCGTTCAAATCTCCTCTACTTCAAACCAGGCAGGCTTTTTCAAGCTCGTACTCATTTCTTTATAAATTATTTTATTTGTTTCAAACAGTAAAGATTTTACTAGTGACAAAGTGAAGCCCACAAGTGGCAAAATCAATCTGGTTTAACTGTAGAGGAGCCCCATTAGTCCACCCCAGTACCTATTTTAGTGAAATAAAATCAAAGTAAAAGTCAACAGGATGTATGTAGGCCTAGAGAAATTCACTGAGCAAAACTGACACGTCATCCAAGATAAATTAGCTTCGCTTGCTAATGTTTTGCTTTGATTTTTCTTTTTTCGTTTTTAATAGGTGTTATTCTATTTGTCCTTTTGGCTGAAACCAAAAGATTTACTTACTTAAATAGGCTCCAGTTCTGTCTGCCAAGGACATCCTAGTGTGTGAGGGTGTCCCTGGGCCTGCACCGACATTTCTGGGCATTTGGCTACATTCAGTAGTCTCTGTGATGATTCTGGAGGTGTTCAGTTTCTAAAACACCTGGGACAGGAGGCCACTGTCATTCAGGATTTATTCTGAGTCCCGAGGTTTTGGGGAGATGGCCAAAGGAACCCCAGAGGTCTGGAAACTCCTGCTGGGAATGAATGGCTTTGCCTTTTAATATTTCCTGCATTGTAGCATGCACCATTAGAAATCACAAAGACATTTACAGATAGAGACCAAGGGAATGTTAGCAGCCCAAGGACCTGAAGGTCTCAATATCTCTTTGTGAGTGTTTGTTAACATTTTACTGGAAGAAAGGCTGAGGTATGCAGACAGGATGTTAGCAGAAGTTCAAAGCCACTGGACACCGTGGAAGCCAGTGGTACTGCATGCCTCCTGCGGTACCCAAGCTGGAGAAAACTAGGGGTGTGTGTGTGTGGATTGGGCGGGGGTGGGGGAGGGGCATATGTCGGCTACACAGGTGACATGATAGGTCAGGCTTTTGGCATGTCCAAGACACAGCTTCACAGGTTCTCAAGAAGATACTTGGAGAACTTCCGCACTGCATTCAAGGACCAAGGCTTTCTAAACATTTGCTTTTATACGTTTCCTCTTGCTTTTGCCTTGAAAGGTATATCAACAAAATAGAGAAGTGGTCAGAAAGAGTAGATTTACTCAGTGCCTTCAGACACCTGCCAGACACCCAGGAGGAACTCAGCCTATGCTTATTCGGGGGTGAGTCAGAGAAAGAACGTGGAGAGAGAAGACAAGAGAGCTGCACTCCTGTCAGTGCCTGTCCTCCTTAGAAAGGTGGTTTGCAGAGCCCAGCGCCAGATGGAAGAGAGCAGAAAGGAGGAGCAGAAGTGGAGAGAACGTCACCTTACTGGCACAGAGCGCATGTGGTCCCTTGGGCAGCACAGCATCCTCCATATAGGCCACTCAGGTTTCCACAGCATCTTCACTGTTTTACTTATTTGTATTTCAGCGAGTGTTCATTTTCAGAAAAATAAGTGCTTAACCTTGGATCATGTAGAACAAAAAAATGCAAATTCTGATTTTCATCCATAAATGAAGCTTACCACTTGTAGTATTGTTTTTATTTTACTATAGACAGTTGAAAATACGTGTAAAATATTGATATCTGATAATACTTTCAAATGTATAAATTCCTTGAGGATATACTTACGTATTTACTTTTCTAAAATTTATTTTTCAATTGGCATCCAATATTACATTAGTTTCAGGTGTACAACATAGTGGTTAGACAGATCCCAATAAGTCTAGTACCCCTCTGACACCATACATTATTGACTATATTCTCTATGCAGTCCTTTACATCCTGTGATGGTTTTGTAACTGCCAATTTGTACTTCTTAATTCATTCCTTTTTCACATGTTCCCCCCCAGTGCTCCTCCCATCTAGCAACCATCAGTTTGTTTTCTGTATCTATGCATTTGTTTCTGTTTTTGTTCATTTATTTTAATTTTTAGACTCCACTTATAACTGAAGTCACATGGTATTTGTCTTTTCTTATCTGACTCAGTTCATTCAGCATAATTCTAGGTCCATCCATGATGCTGCTAATGTTAAGGTTTTATTCTTTTTTATAGCTGAGTAATATCTCATTATATATATGTACCATATCTTCTTTATCCAATTGTCTATCAGTGGGCACAGGTTGTTGTGTGTAGCACTGCAGTGAACACTGGAGTGCATATATCTTTTCAAATTAGTTTTTTGAGTGTCTTCAGGTAAATACACAGAAGTAGGATTACTGAGTCCTGTAATAGTCCTATTTTGAATTTTTTGAGAAACTTCCATAATGTTTACAACCCCAGCAATAGTGCACGAGGGTTCCCTTTTCTCCACATCTCACCAACAGTTGTGGTTTGTTGATTTATTGATGATGGGTATTCTGACAAGTGTGAGGTAATAGCCCATTGTGGTTTTAATTTGCATTTCTCTGATGATTAGTGATGTCAAACATCTTTTCATGTATCTGTCCCTCTTTTTGTTCATCTGTATGTCCTCTTGGGAAAAATGACTATTTAGGTCCTTTGTCAATTTTTTAATCAGATGTTTGGTTTTTTTCTTTGGTGTTAAATTGTGTGAGTTTCTCATACATTTAGGATATTAACCCCTTAGTGCAGGGGTGGCCAACAAGTCGATCGCGAGGCCAATTTTGGTCGATCGTCAATCGCTCGCAATATCTGGGGTGGAATTCCATGTACCATGGACTTTGAAGTGATTGTAGAAGACAAAACTTTCTAGCAATAGTTTAATGCATTCTGGGAATTTGCCAAGGTCATAAATTCCTAGAATTCTGACAGCCTGACACTGTGATCTCCACCCACCCAGACAATACATTTTGACTTATGTGTTACACTTGTCACCGGACGCAACGCGTGAACACAACAGTTACGACTCGACTCATCGAAGAACACAGTCAGTTAGCTTGAATATTTGGTAGTGTCATACGGTAGCTTCTTTTCTTTTGTATTAACAGTATTATTATCAATCAATACTATTTATCCTCGGTGACCACGTTGAGTTTCAATTTTTCTTCTGTTTAAAATATAAGTACCTTTTCTTTGTTTTAAATTAAATTGCTTTTCTTACCTATCTATTTACTTGATAAGTGAGCATTCTCGGCAACAGATCTCTAAACTGCGGTCATTACACTGAGAGAAAAATAAGGGACAGTATTACAAATATATTAGAAATAACAATAATTCTATTGAAATTAAGAAGTCAGTATTGTAAACGGTAATAAATATATTGTCACTTTCACATACTTCTTGTAAATTTGAATATATCTACCGTATATTAGATTTTAATATACTTGTATTGTTGTCCCCGATCGTAA
>PVKE010028104.1:0-21158 GCA_004027555.1 Craseonycteris thonglongyai | reverse complement strand
AAAAAAAAAAAAAAAAAGGATAAACACAATATTTCTTTTAAAAAGATCACCTACAGGAGGGGGGAGAAAATAAGGTAAAGGATACAGAGACAAGAGCTAGACTTCTTTTAGATATTTTATTGATTTACCTTTGGAGCTACATGAATGTTTTATGTAATTATAAAACTAAACTGAATTAAACAAGCAATCCCTAAAAATCAAAACTAACATTAAACAAATTAACCTAAATGTGTATCCACTTGGTGACATATTACTACAGAGCACAACAATTTCAAGTGATATTAAAACACTGATATTTGACTGTATCTCTCCTGGGGTATACCCAAAGGTATACCCCCAAAAAACACTACACAACAATTTTTTAAAAACTATTTTCGGTTATTTCAGTTACAATATTGGTGGAAATGTTGGTATTATTACCCAGTAAAAGTGTAGGTCTGGGATATCTGATCATACCAAATACAGTAGGTAGCAAGGAAGCTACCAAAAAGTATTCAGGTTTTGTCAAAGGACTAAGGTGCCAACTTGAACAACTCTGCCTGGACAAAAATGGGAAAATATGGGCATCAGTAACAAGAATAACTGCAATGGACTGAAAAACATCAATTATGTTTGAATCCATTAACAAAACCAAAAACCAAATTGTTGTCACTGGAGTATGCTAATGAACATATTCATTTTTTTGGAAAAACCTAAAGAAAAAGAATCTTTTCCCTTATGAACTGTATTACAAGGGAACTATATAGTCAATATGGAGAAATTTGCGGATTTATCCAAGCTAGTAAAATGGAAAACAGAAAAAAAAAAAAAATTAGAGTAGCAACAATTTACAACCCCTAATAAATTAATGAGTCTAGGCATCCATCATCAATGACTGCTAACATCACAAAGGACGGCCAGACTTGGAAGAATGAATTAAGTAACACATCAAGGTTTCTCAAATCAGTAGTAAATATTCTATTCAAATTTCTTTCAGTTCAGAGTTCTATAAACTGAACTATTCATTTCACTCATACTCTCTATATAAGGGATCAGAAAACCTTTTCTATAATGGGACAAATGGCAATTATTTTAGGCTTTGTTGGCCATAGGGGTCATCTTAACTACTCAACTTTGCACCTACCAGCTATAGCTAGAAAGCAGCTGCAGACAATCGACACATGAGTGGGCATGATTTGTTTACACACCAAGATTCCTACATCATTTGGGGGCTCATCCAGGATCCCTAAAGGAAAGGTGAGCACACTAGTTTCACCTTGTACAAAACATAGGGCCTCCATCAGCCATCTAAGAGTGGATAGCATGGCAACAGCTGCCGACCTTAAGACCTTACGATTCGGAGGATAGGCTTGGAGGGAAAGGTTTGGTCAATCCCCTTACCACATCAGGAAAGTTGGCCATACCCTGACCTCTCTCTTTCTATGGAAATCCCTACAACAGCTCAAGCTCAAAGTGGAGAACTTAAGGCAATCGAGGGGCTCTGGCTATGGCTACTCAGCAGCGAGTCCCAAAGGCCACTTGTTTCTTTCACCTCAGGGTTTCCTTCTTTCTGTTTAGTTCCTCCTAACTCTCTGTGCATCAAATATATGGTAAGGGAAAGAGAGCTGACTCTGGGTGGTGAGTACATAATGCAATGAATAGACAATGTAATGTAGAGTTGTACACGTGAAACCTATGTAATTGTTACCAATCAATGTCACCCCAATAAATTTAACAATGACAAGAGTTAGGAAAAAAAGAACCACAGGGGGAAAAAAAAGGAGAATTTAGCATATGGACTGTAGTTTGCTGAGTAGTTAGCTCTATCCTAAAAGCTAAGGTACAGAAATCAACAATCCCTAATGGTAAATCAATTTTTCCCAGATGAAAAGTTAATCTGGTAATTATTCAATCCTCAAATCTGTATCAGCAGAAGAAATGATCAACATCATTTTCAGGCTGACCATTCCTTAATTTATTTTGATTATTTGAAATGTTTGACAAACAATGTGTTTTGATGACTGAGTCCAAAGTTTATGATTTTTCAAAATGTAATAAAGCTGATTTCTGATTCAAATATATTAGGAATACAGTAATAACTCTGGTTTACTGACTTAACTTGATACATGAAACGTACATACATGGGTATATACACAGAAGTAATTTAGATGGTTGGGCTTTTTACCTTATCAGAAAACCAAATGAGCCTGGAATCTTCATAATACCTAAACATGCCATATTTAGGATCCAATAATTCCCTCATGATGAGCAAGAAAAATTCTTTACGTACTCCTCCTGCATCAACAGCATCTTCTCCAACAAATATGACCTATAATAGCACACATAATGCAAACACTGAACATAAAAAAATGAAAGCATATTCTGGACATCTTATAACATGTTTTTTATTACAAATAAATGCTCAGCAATTAACAGTTTAAGAAATATATATCCATATAATTTTCAAAGTATTTTAGTATATATATATACTAAATATAAACAGAAAAACTTTAAATATATTTTTTAAATAAAAGTCTGAATTCTACAATAGAAAATGTCAAATTACCTTGATCGGCTTTTTGTAGTCTATATTCTTTGTTTTCCTAAGGACTTCCATTGCATCTCCTACAATATTTTCTCTACGTACCACTAGAATTAAACAGGGATTCACAGATTCAATCACTGGGAGAAAAAGAGAGGAGACATTCTGTCTGTGGGCCTGGTCAATAGCCATCTAGAAAACAAAAAATTAAAATTTTAATAGCAATGCAACAAGGAAACTACTGTGACTGAGTAAGTCAACCTCTATCTATTAATTAGATATCCTATAATTCCTATACTACTAAATTCATATAGCACCCAACACTGTAACTAACACAGTATGAGAGCTTAATAAACTATATTTTGAGCATTAAGAGTATCCTTTGATTTTTGTATATTAATGTATAATTAAAGGTATTAAGTAAGCATGGAACTATAATACTGATAAATCTAACACTGTTGTTTCTCAAAAAGTAACTGAGATAAAGAGCAAGGGAAAAAAATAAATCAGTATTAAAATAAACCTCTAAAGAAAATAAGGAACATCCTGGCTAAGGAGGTATAATAGAAACTCATTTAGTAGAGTGATCATCATTATTTGCTCACAAAGCAAGCACTTGGCTTATTTCATTTAAAGCTTTTGTTCTTTTCCTATGGTTTTCCCCTGTTCTTGCTCTAAAGTGGAGTATACTATATTAAATGCACCAAGTGATTAACTTACTGTTTTAACAAAGGCTACCAAAAAACTGGTTTAGCAGTTAGTATAGAATCTTACATAAATATTTATTTCTTCTGTTGATGAAAATGAAAATAAACATCTCTAAAACTCTCACTAGTATCTATTATTTAAATATTTGGAGGGATTTTAGAATATCAAATACATTTATTTTAAAAGAATAAAAATAGCTATCAAGACTGGGGGCAGGAGGGTAATATTTTAAAGCAATTTTAGAACATTGAGTGCCAAACTTCTCTTCTCATCCTTTTCTTAGTCCTCAGCCTCTACAGTTATTCTATACCAGAAAAAAGAAACTCATAAACTTTTTATTTACAGGTTCAAATGGTAAAACAAACCTACTGCAGCCCTCCAAAGTCATATGTAAACCAGTTTTAAAAATCCTCATAAATGAAAGAATGTTTAACATAGAGGAAATGTGGGGAGAAAGGAGAAAGAACAGGAGGAGACAACTAACCTCAGGAAAATACTTCATTCTTTACTAAAACTTTCTTAAAGAAAATTTCATGATCCTCTTAACAAGTGACCAAATGCCTCCCACTTTAACATCATTTCACCTCTAGTCACTTCCATCTTTTACCAAGTACAGAGAATACATAATGAAGCAGGATTTGAAACTAACATTTATCAAGTAAACTAGTAAAATTGTTTATAAAGATTGCATGTTTCTATAAGGAAGGAGGCTTATACCTTTTTTTTTTCAATATAAAGTGATTACAAGCTAAATTACTCTATTTTCATTTAAATATATATAAGTAGCCCTCATAAGAATACATGTGTCACATGCAACAATCTTATTACGGTATGTTTCTAGGTACTAAGGTACTCTGGTATAAAATGTCCCCAAAGATTATTGACTACAAGCAAGTTTCAAATATTTACTTTTTAAAAATATCACAGAAACAATACAAAATCCACTCTCAAGTCAGATTGGCATTATACAATATTTTACCTGCATCTGTAAGACTGCGTCTGTTTGTAACAGAGTAGTTTTTGCTTGGGCGTCAAATACAAATGGATATGTGCAGATTGTAACAGGGATATCTGCCAACTAGAAATTAAGAAATTATTAGTACAAATTGGTTTGTGATTATATTTATTTCTTGTAGGTACTGTCACTTGTACAAATTTGTAACATTCTTGGTTTATTCACTGTGTGTCATTCAGGAATTACAAACGTTTATTTGGAGATGCTGCAGGTTCCATTAAAAACCACTGAAATAAGGCAAGTATTGCAATAAAACAAGTCATGATCTTTTTGTTGGAGGATCTTGCCTTCAGTTTGTTAAAAAAAAAAAAAAAAAAAGCAACATCTGTGAAGCACAATAAAACAAGGTAGGCCTGTATAGAATTTTTCATGATAATTACATGAGGCATTGGAATAACCCAATTCCCAATTTTAGGAGGGAATTATATAGTAGTTGATAGTCCACAAAATGGTACATTACAAGTATCTTTTGCTTAACATTAATTTCAAGTTTCAGTGAAGACTGTAAATTTATTCTAAAATTGGGAACCTCCAAGTTAAATACAGCACTCAGTTCCTATATATTAGGGCTACTGAGGCCAACAATAAGCAATCTGTTTATTCATTCATTTAACAGATATTTACTGCACATCATTAGGGTATGGGGCCCAAATATGTGTTCACTCATTTGACATATAAAATAAGCACCACTACCATTATTATGCTCTGTCAACCTTTAAAGTTGGGAGAACTCGTCTATTATATGTACTGTATCATATTAGTCACCATAGATAGATAATTATTTATCTGAGCAGGTAAAGCAGTGATTGAGTGCTAAGTGTTTTAATGGTGTAGAAAGACTAAGATCTACGAATTGCTAGTCACAGATTCATCCAACTGGAGGAGGATGTATTTACTACCATCTACCCAGTGAGGTATTTTTGTACCAGCCCTGACACAGAACCTCTGCTATAAGGCTTTCAATGAAAACTTAATACATCATGAAACAACCCATTTCTTAAGTGCTTAGCAAGTTCTTTATATTAAGTCTGAACCTGCACTTCTATGCATCCCTATGCATCACTTCATTTTGTATTTCAGTCTTCATTTTGCCCCTTCAGGGAATGCTTATGTGGTTTAAATATTTCATGTCCTTTAACTCTCTCCCTGTTTTTCACACTAAACATTCCCAGTTTTCCCAGCCATTCTGAAAAAAATACTCATATATAGTTTCCAGCTCTTCTCCATCCCAACTGCCTTCTTTTAAATGCATTTCAACTTCGTCTAACTCTCTCCTAATTATGGCCACCAAAAACAAAATAACCAAATAGTGCTCAATCAGTACAGAACACAATGAGACTATCAATTCTTTCCAACATCGAAGACAACATGCTGAGTTATATTAACTTTATAGTAAATTATCATTCTTCACAATTTTTCATACAACAGTTTTTACCTCCATCCTGTATTTGTGTTACTAATGGGCTATTAATGGCAGAAAGTCTTTTACTACTCTGAAACTCTAAAAAACTAAGATGATTTCTGAAGTTCCCCATTGGTTCCAAACTCTATTTCATAATTTTATGTGTTATTTCTATTTGTGGATAAGAAAGCAAACAATGTTAGGCCTATAATTTAAAGCTAACTCCAAATGTTTCTTCACTGGTTCAAGTGCTGGAAAAAAAAGCAAATAGAATAAAAACAAAACAGTCTACCACAGAAGTATAAAAGAATTATTATAAAAATATATTGATTATGTAAATCAGAGTGCTAAAACTTTATATATTAAGCCAGTACATTAGACAAAGTGAGGAAGATAATCAATTATAGTTTAAAAATGGAAGATCATTTACCTCTAACATAAAATATTTCAGGTTTACCACATATGTATTTGTCAAATTTTAAGTTTGCTTTTTTAATATTCTGAGAGCACATTATATTTTATGCTGGAAGACTTTAGGAGCAAATATTGTTGAGCAAATATTCTTAAGCAAATTAATCTGAATATTGTATGGAATAATTTCTATGCATTCATTTTTATAAATAACCATTATATATATATGTGTATGTGTGTGTATGTATATGTATATGTATATGTATATGTATATGTATATGTATATATGTTTTAAAGTCACACAAATGAAAAACCTTTGGCTCTCCTATCACTTAAGACAAAACAGAATATATCTTACCCTGAACATGAGACTTTATTGCACCAAACTTACCTCTGTTAATCCATGGTTGACATCCTAAGATAGCAGTGCAGAATGTAACAATGAGGAAAGAGCAATGTTAGTGTCCAAATTTAACTATTTCTATTCAAAGTAGCATTTCACATATTTTTGCTACAGCAGAATATTGAATTAATAAAGTAGGTTGAAATATATCTATAAAACTTACCCTTTCTACATGCACCTTATATCTTTATCAATGTAAGATCTTTATTTCAGGTACCTTATGATCATAAAACAATTGAAGCCTGAACATAATGAAATTTGATAGGGAACTAAGCCTAATATAACCTGCTCTTGAAAAAATAATTTTATGGTTCAGTTTCCCCACCTGGCAAATGGAGAAAACATTCCTCAAACTTAACACTTGGCTATTAAACTTGACAAAATGTTTAAAAGTATTTAGCACATTAAAATGCTATATGGAAGCAAAGTGAGAAATATAAGCCATTTGTCTTTATTTTTCAAAAATAATCAGTGAAACATTAAGTTATCTTATATTGAGAGTTCTTTAATATTGAATTAGCTTAAAACAGAAAGTATAGGACAGGGCACAGGGGTTGGTAAGGAGACAGAAGAAATAAGGAGAGAAAGATATTTATGGAGGAGGTAATGTAATCTGTAATGAAAGCCTACCACTTCATTCATTGATTAGAAATAGAAATGTGTACCCTCTTGCAGAAAGCATCCATATATGCTCAGGGTAGTCATATAAAGTGCAAGAATTACCCAAAATATGTTATTAGTACCTTGTATAGTGAGGAATTAATCTTACCCAAGAGAAGTCTGATTTTGCCCTCAGCTACTAGGAGGTAATATACAGATGTTTGGAATGTCACTCCTGATAGGAATGTCTTAGTTGCCTGGGAGTTATGTGGTTATCAGTTCTGCCTCCAAAAGGGCAGGAGACTAAAGGTCAGTCACCTGGGCAGTATGTGATCTAGCCTCAATAAAAGCTCCAGGCACAAAGGTTCTGGTGCACTTCCTTGGCTGGCACTACTCTGTATTGTCACACATGAATGCTGGGAAAATAACTCATCCATGACTCCACAGGGAGAGAAAAACAGAAGCTCTGCTTTTGGTATCTTTCCCAGACTCTATTATATACACTTCTCCCCTTGTATCCTTTCCCATAATAAACATCAGTACAATAATGCTCACTGAGTTTTTTGAAGCCTTGCAGAAAATTATTGAACCTAAGGATGGTTTGGGGAACCCCCTAAACTTACAATTGGTATCAGAAGTAAAGGTAGTCTTATATGGACTATTCCTTCTACCTCTGCAGTTGGCTAAATTCTCACATGCCTTGCGGGGTATTATTGGAAGCTTTAAGATATTAGCAAAAAATTAGGGTTCTCTCATTTTAATAAATAAAAGCCAAATAAAAGCTAAATAAGGCCAAATCAGCATAAGCAAAGTATTTCGCTATACAAATCTTATTTTGAGAAAAGTAATTCTTGACATAGTTTCTTTCAAAAAATTCAGAGTACTAAGTTATCACTACATAAGTGCCCCTACCGGCAGTGTTAACAAGAACGTATCTATAAGCTGTTCTGCAGAAAAGCCTTTTAGATTACACTCAATGTAACTTAAAAGCAATTTAACAGGAACATTTGAAATCCTTTTATAAGATATCTTGTGGGACATTTTTAAAATGCTATTACTACTAATGAAGTCTGAATAAGCAAAGAAACTCCTTTCATATTTTCTGATTTCCTATGGCCTGCTTGATAACTATACTAGATACTAAGAAAGTTATATCACAAGAGATAGTTTATTCTTAAGTAAACAATGAAACATTAACATATATGCATTGTTTTTTAATTGTTGGAAATTTATTGGGGTGACATTGATCGATATCAATTATATTGTTGCATTGTTTTTTATTGCTACATATAAATGTATAAAGGTGTTATGCATATTATTATGTATTGGGAAAGTAAAGATTTTAGAATTTACATTGTGATTAAACCATACTAAAGCAGAACATAAGTTTGAATGAAAAGAAATGTGAACTTGTGAACTAGAAGGACTATGAAAAATGGGACGTATGAAAAACTTGATAAAAAAAGAGAGACTATTAGATATCAAGCAAAATGATTCACATATCTAGAAGAGAGGCATCAAAGAGACACCAGATTAAAATTATTATTAGAAATTTCAATTTAAGGGAGCTCAAACATTTAAAAAAATGTTAATACCGGTACTTAAAAAGCAAGGACAAACCTCCTCTGGGATATATTAGAGTTGCTAGATAGTTGTTATATTAGTTGCAAATCCAATTCACTCAAAGTAGTATTTCCGAGGTAAATTTAAAAGGAAAACAGGGGAAGCCGGGATGGCTCAGTGGGTTAGGCGCTCACTTTGCAGCGCCGGGGACCGAGGATTGAATCCTGGCCCCGGCCCGTGCGGAACCATATGCTGAACTGGGAGCTCCCCTAGTTCAGTTCTCTGTCTCTGTATCTCTCTCTCTCTCTCTCTCCTCGGTCAAAATAAATAAATAAATAAAATATATGTTTTTTAAAAAAAAAGGAAAACAAAATGATGTGAGGGGTGGGAACAGGATATTACAAAACACGTGAGGTCAACTAAAGGTCTGCTGCTAAAAATTAAACATATCTTTAATGTGTGACCTACTTACTACTGGCTCCAAATCCACATATACTCAAGCACTAACTTCTGGCTGTGTTTAGAGTGGGGACCTTGAAACTGAGTCAAAATATGCCTAATATGAGTTACTCAATGCCCTAGAAGCTGAGTGAGAAAGGCCTGAAGGAATATTCAAAAGTCAGGGTCTCATGGTCTGAAGCAGACTTCATCAAGGCTGCTTTCAACACAAATGGTTAATGAGGGTTCCAATTGGTTATAAACCAAAAAAAGAAAGATGTAGCAACTTGGCTACTATAAAGGGTGTCCCAAAATTCACGCAAGATTTGAATTTTGCGTAATTTGTGCAGTAAAGTGTTGCCAACGGAAAAAAAAGCGTGACAGCTGACAGTTCAGTGTTATTAAAAATGGAGCGCTACACGAAAGAACAACGCGTTTTCATTGTTGAGCAATGAAAATTTAAAATTTTTAATTATAAGCCTGAGTTTTCTATCAAAATTACTTCTTGCGTGTATTTTGGGATACCCTTTACATCACTGCTGCTATCATCTTGATTTAATGGCATAACCTAGGATTATTCTGAGAGGGCACAAAGAGAGGATACCAAAGTTACTAAAGTAATCCAATTAAATATGAAAGGTTTTGGTGGCTAAATAGAAATAAAAAGATACTTCTAAAACATGAAGGGAATGGAAAATATACAAAAATAATATGGTAAATCCAATGTATAAGGAATCAGTCCATGACTCTGCAAAATACTAATGCCCTTAAAAATGGCAAGGAGCTTTTTAAAAAGGATAAACTTTTCTGGGAAATATTTTAGCTCCAAGGGAGCACAAATGTACTTTTGCTTCTTTATTTTGTTAAGTGTGGAAAAAACAAACCCAGGAAGTTAAGTACTTAACTATCTTCCCAAAACTGGTCTCACCAGCTTTTCTATCAGTTATGCTTTCTAGTTTTCTGCTGAACATGTCATTTTGCTAGCTCAACACTGTCCATAGTTAAAGTATAATAACTGAACTCCACAGAACAAATAGTGATGATTTATATATATAGCACAATTAATACTGAATAAATACATGGCTTACAAATACATACAGGGGATGCTGGAATGGCTCAGTGGGTTGAGAGCTCATTTTATAGCCCTGGGGTCCAGGGATCATATCCCGGCCCTGGCCCATGCGGACCCATATGCTAAACTGGAATATGCCCCCAGTTCAGTTCTCACCTGGACGAGCTTCCCATGTGGGACGCCCCCAGCCCTGTTCCTGCCCTGCACAGCCCCACTCACAGCTGTGGAATGAAACTATGTAGAAAGTTGATGAAGTGCAACTATGGAGATTGCTCAGGGCCCTCCTCTTCTCTCTGTCTCTCTCTCTCTCTTTCAAAAACTGAAAATAAATCTTTAAAAAAGAAATAAATACATACATATAAAATATAATATCAAAAACTAAAACAAATTAATCAATTTTCCAAATATCTTTATTTACCTACTTATATATGACAAGTTTTACATAGGTATACACAGTTCTTAAAATAAATATGCATTTTTAAAAACTGTTTTACTTGAATCTTACTAATAATAATTCAAATAGGCACAGACCCAAGATAAGACTTCTCTATATTTTACTCTAAAGCAGTCAAATTTTACTAGAGATATGAGGCCTGTCTGGAAAGTATCCAGTCATGTAATATGAAAATAGAGGCATTTATGGCTGGATTTTTTCTGGACAACCCTTGTATACTGATGCTATATACAGTAACTAAAAGTATAAGAAAGGGGAAAAAAGAGCAAAGAGTTTACTAGTAACCACTAAGGTATTTTTATAAACAATTTAAGAGCAAAGTTAAAAGAGGGTAAGGAAATGTACAACTGAAAACAGTACCTAGAAAGTAGAGAATAATAATCTAATAGAAGATAAAAGAGAACCCATGTGCTTTTATTTTGCCAAGAGATTACTGTAAAGTGATTAAATCAGATAAAAAGCAAATGGAATCCACCTGAAAAAAGAGTTTCATACACCAAGATCAGAGTCCTGAAAGAAACAAAACAGAGATGCATATATAGTAACCAGCAGGAGTAGAGAGAGGAACAAGCCAAATTTTATGGAAACATGTAAAGGGAAAAGAGTCAGGGAAAAGAAAGGGAAAATGGAATGCAATAAGGTGAGAAGTTTAGTCTCAGCAGTACAAAAGGATATTGTGAGGAAATTTAAAAACTTCACAGAATTAGTTTTTAATGGTTAGGGATCAGGGAAGTATATAACTGATGGATTCTTAAAATCCTTGACTGGGAAAGAAAATAAATGGAGAAAAAGAATCTCAACAGATTAGGGCATAAAGACAAATATAATAAAGGTAAAATAATTTTCTTGTTTAGAACAAGGTAAAGAGATGTGTGTATATCCATCTATAAATATAATTTATAGATGAATTTCTTTTAATTTATAGTATTAATTATTATGTTCTACCAAAGAATGTTTAAAACTTTCACATTGACGCAGTGGAACTATTTCAAGGTTGTAACTTGTATTCAATAAGAGTATACATGTGTATGTCTAAGACATACATATAAATACATGCATGCGTATATGCATGTGTATATGCACATGTAATATGTATGTACAAATACATACACACACATCTGTATCATCACAAAACGGCATGTGAATACCTTTAGGATAGATTCTTTAAAACTCTACCTACAGGGTCAACATAATTAAAATTAGTAATGCAAACAAGGAAATAAAAACTCATAGATACAATCAATAGTTCAGTGGTTACCTGAGGGTAAGTGGGGGAATGGGAGTGCCTCAAATACATGGTGATGGAAAAAGAACTGACTCTTGGTGGTGAGCACATAATACAACACATGGATGAAGTATTATAGAACTGCATACCTGGAACCTACATGATTTTTACAAACCATTTTTTACAAACCAATGTCCCCCCCAAAGAATTAAAAAAAAAAAAAAAAAGCAGTAGTAATGTAAGCATGAACTTTATTAAAAAGCCCCAGGAAAAAGTCTTTAGAGTTAAGTATAAAAGTGAAATGTGCATGTACTTTGAAGTCTTTCAAACAAAGAAGCTCTGGGAGGTTAAAATGTCATAACATAAATTAATGAACTATTCAAGAGTTGCACAGTCACAGACATTTAAAGTAAACTGTCATCCTTCTATTCCCAGTTAGAAGAACCCAAATCATGGATTCCGGATTCCAAATTCTAAGATGTAATATTCATAACACAGTTAAATATTGTTATTATTTTTCATATACCCCTGAATAACCCAGCATGTACCTCCAGCGGTATACTACTAGAGCTTAGGAACCAATGCTCTAGGATAATGTGTCTAAATGTATTCTTAGGGGTCTATGAGTGGCTTGGGAAGATTTTGAATTTTAGGATTTTATATCCATTTTAAAAAATTGATTTAAAAAATCTAAAATTAAGATACTGGTAATCTATTTTTCCAGCATTATCATGACACTCCAAGAGTTGCAATAATTATGACTATAATCAAATTGGCAGCAAACAGCATTTCTATGTCTAGGACTTCATACTTAAATGATGTGTTTTTTGATGAATGATGGCCAAATGAATATTGTATCTTATCCTAAAAGCAAATGTAGTTTCTCTTTCACTTTTAAATTTTGGTTTACACAACTCTCTCTTAGTTTTCTTCTTACCTTAACCACCACTCCTTAATCTCCTTTGGTAGGGTTTCTCTCTTTTCCTCATTTCATATCCAATCCATCTGTAATTCTTGTCCTTTTTATCTCCAAGAGGTATTCCAAACCTATTTCCCTCTAACATCTACATAACCACCACCTAGTCAAATCATTTTATCTCCCTTAATCTACTACAACAGTCTTCTGACTAGTCTCACTCTTTCATTTTTTTTAAAAGATTTGTTTGAGAGAATGTGAGAGAAAGAGACAGAGATAGAAAGAGAGAGAGAGAGAGAGAGAAGGGGGAGGGTCCAGAGCAGTCTCCACAGTCGGACATCATTAGTTGTGACAGTTTCATTCCATATAGGTGGATGTGGGGCTGTGTGGGGTAGGAACCAAACTGGGGGCCTCCAGCATGGGAGGCAAGAACCTTCATCACCATCCAATGGTTATGAGTTGTGCCATAACATATGGATTTGCATGGGCTGCGGCCGGGATTTGATCCCCAGACCTCTTGGTTGCAAGGCAAGTGTTCATCCTGTTGAGCTACCCCAGCATCCCCTACCTCTTTCATTTTCACTCCATTCCTCTCATTGTATTCTCCACAGATCCAACACAGTGATGATTTAAAAATGTAAATCACATTGTATTCCACCTTGCTTACCACCTTCCAATTGCTTACCACAACACTTCAGATAAAATTCAAGTTCCTGATCTTAATTTATGAGGCCTCCATGATCTGGCACCTGCTCATTTCTCTGATCCTTTCCCAGACCTCTCCCCATTTCCAAATTTCAGCCATACTAGCCTCTTTCTATCCATCAAACATGACAAGCTTGTTCTCACCCAAAGTCTTTTACTAGGTGTTCATTTTTCCTGAGATTCTCTATTCTGTGTTCTTCACATAAATATTTGTCATTTAGATGACAGCTCATACTTCACTAGACAAGACTTTTCTGATTATCCAACTGCATAAAACCAGTCTTTATTACATTCTCTTATTTCAGTTCTCTATTTAGTACATATTATTAACTAATACTTTTTGCTTTATTTGATTTCTGTCCGTCTTGCCAACTGGACTATAAATTCCATGAGACAGAATAGCCCTCACCTATCTGGCTCATTTCTAAGACCTAATTAAGTGCTGTTACATAGGGGATTCTTAATAAGTATTAGTTGAATGAGCAAACGAGTAGACTTAAATTTGCAGGACAGCTGTAAGGTTGATCTAGCTTCCTAGTGATTCTGGGGGTGGAGGACCAACAAGTATCTCCCAATCTAACCCAGCTACCTAGGGAAAGAAGCAACAGATATTCCAAAAGTGGACTGATTTCTATAAGTAAGAGTGTCCTAAACAGCATGAACCAATCACATTGCCATTCAAAGACAATTGTACTTTTTTAATGTGTACTATATTCCAGACACTATTACGAGGTGCTGGTGAATAAACTGACAGAGGGCCTATCCACAAGGAGCTGGCAGCTGGTGCCGAACAAGCCATGAAAGGCGACTCAACCTTCTACAACTGCTTCATACATACCTACTGTTTATATTATCTGCTTTGGGGTTGGAAAAGCTGGCCTCAAGTATACTTTAATGGTTAGCAAATAAGAGTATTAAATCTGACTTTTTTATTTAGCTGTTTATGCATTTCTATATTAAAATTTTGCATGCCCAATTCAAGTTTTATAAGACTATGCTATTATTTTAATTAAATATTAATGATCATTAGAGACTTAGCCACATGGAAAGAAGTATATACACGTGTTGATATACATCAAAAATCCAAAATAAAATTGAGCACATAAGAGATAAAAAATAAAACATAGAATCAATGGCCCTAAGGGCTCTCTTCTAGTAGTTCTAAGGGACTGATCTTACAACAGTAACATATTCTTAGAGTTCTAGTATCAGGTACTTTGGTATTTTCAGAATTAAAGAATTAAGAGGCAATCACATAGAAAACAAATGAGTTATAAATCTGTCACATTTGCATTTTTCTTTAGAAAAGTATAATGTATCTCTTTGGTTTGCCTTTGGTATAAGAGTGGAATGCTAATTTATAAATATTATGTATACAGCTACTCCTTTGCGATGTGTTATTTCAAAAACAGAAAAAACTGTGGTGTTTCAAAATTGAACAATGGTTTCATTTATATTAGAACAAATGGTACATAAAAATGAAATGATAAAATGTAACAGAAAACATACCATTCCATAGGCCTGCTGCTGGACCCAGTTGATATAATCATTTCTTATATCTATCAATTCTTGCACTTCATGTATATAAAATTTATCATACTGTATAATTTGTCCCGTTTTCTCATTTACCTATAAAAAAAATGTATAATTAATATTAAACTTACCAGTACCTAAAACAGAGATTTAAAAACTTTTAATAGAAAAAAGGCTTGAGATTTCTTGGCTAATTTTCTCTTCTTATACAAAATAATTTACTGAGTGCCTACTATATGTACAATGTTAGTTAAGTGCTATGGGAAACGTAAAGACTTATAAAATGTGATATATGCATTCAATAACTCAAAATCCAATATAAAAAAAAAATTTTATGTAACCACCACAGTATGAGATAGTTATGTGCAGTTAAAATATATGTAGTACATATAAGCTACAAACTATACCAAGTGACTAAACTAATTACTACCAATACTGGATCAAATATTATTATCCTGCTAATATAATGCAACAAAGTCCAGACATCTATGAAGCAAAGAAATGTTTACCCTGAATCTAAGTAAGTCTCTTGATCTAAATTTCAGTTCACATGAAATAGAGGAAGAAGTTAAACATCAGACAAGTATCCTTACTCTAAGGCTTTTACAAGAAGATAGGCCAGGACTCTCCAGAAAGTCAAGGTAATGAAATTTAAGATTGGTGTAACATTCAACTACCAATGAGCTTCACTACATTTCAGAAAAAAATCATTTGTTCACCTCAACAGATGCAGAAAAAAATCAACTAACAAAAGTTAACACCACTTAAGACACATTCTCAGCAAAACAGGAATAGATGAAACCTTCTTCAAAAAGACAAAGCCTACCATTAAAAAAAAAACTCTACAGCTAACATCATACTTATTAGCAATATATTCAATGCCAAGATTAGGAACTAGGCAAAGATTTCCACTGAAACATTTATATTCAATACTGTACTGGAAGTCTTAAGTCATAAAATAAGGCAAGAAAATAACATATACATAAAAAAATCTACATGAACCTATGAAAATTACTAGAATAAATTAATTTATCAACGTCATAGAGTACAAAGTCAATACACAAAACTCAACTGAATTTCTCCATACAAGCAAAAATAACTGCAATTGAACTTGCTTTTTTTTTAAAATTTATTTCTATTGTTTTTGACAGAGAGATACAGAGACAGAGAGAAGAGGGAGGGCCCACAACAGTCTCCACAGTTGCACATCATTTGTTTTACCACATAGTTTCATTCCACAGGTGGGAGTGGGGCTGCACAGGGCAGGAACTGGGCCGGGGTCTTTAACCCGGTGAGAACTGAACTGGGGGCACTCCCCAGCTCAGCATATGGGTCCAAATGGGCTGGGGTTGGGATTTGATCCTCAGTACCCGGGGCTGCAAAGTGAGTGCTCAACCCACTGAGCCATCCCGGCTTCCCCCAATTAAGCTTTTTAAATTACTTACAATAGCACCAAAAACATTAAACATTTAGGAATAAATTTTTTTTAAAGTGTGAGACCTCTCTCTGAAAACTACAAAATATCGCTGAGAAAAATAAAGAGACCTAAATAAATGAACCTATGTAATATATCCAGTTAGGAAAAGATGAAATTTGATTGAACTCTAATTTTTGTTTTTAGATTTTGTTGTTCTTGACAGAGAAGAGGGAGGGCCCAGAGCAATTTCCATAGTCACACATCATCAGTTTTCAACATGGTTTTGTTCCACACGGGTGGGCGGGAGCCGAGCTGGGCAGGAACCGGGCTGGGGGACTCCTGCATGGGAGGTATGACCCTTTGAGCCAGGGGCTGAATCTAGGGGGCTAAGAATCGAACTGGGGGCCTCCCACATGGAAAGCACACCTTAGTTCAGCATATGGGTCCGCATGGGCCAGAGCCAGGACTCAATCCTCAGTCCCCAGGGCTGCAAAGCAAGCGCTCAACTCACTGAACCATCTCGACTTCCCCTCTAATTTTTTTTAAAAAGCAGCAAAATAAAAACCATTTTTGGTACAACAAAGTAAATTTAAATATGCCAAAATAGGCATTACAAACTATTTATTTATTTATTTATTTATTTATTTATTTATTTAGGCACAGAGAGAGAACTGAACTGGGGGCACTCCCCAGTTCAGCATATGGGTCTGCACGGGCCGGGATTTGATCCTCGGTCCCCGGCGCTACAAAGTGAGCGCTTAACCCACTGAGCCATCCCAGCTTCCCCAGTAATTTCTTTTTTAAAAAACAGATTTATTTTATTGTTTTTGACAGAGAGAGAGAATGGGTAAAGCCGAGAGCAGTCTTTAAAACTGTACGTCATCAGTCCTCAACATAGTTTCATTCCACACAGATGGGCAAAGGCCACACAGGGCAGGAACCAGCCAGGGGCCTTCAGCATGGGAAGCATGCACCCCCGCCCTGCAAGCTGGGAGCTGAACTGGGAGGCCTCCCACACATGGGAAACTTGCCCGGGTAAGAATTGAACCACGGGCCTCCCACATGGGCAGCACACCTCAGTTTAGCACATGGGTCTGCACAAGCCGGGGCCAGGACTCAATCCCCAGAGCCTGGGGATGCAAAGCGAGCACTCAAACTGCTGGGCCATCCCAGCTTTCCCTAATTTATTTAGGTAAAATAATATTTTTACTTATTTATTTTTGACAGAGAGAATATTACTGTTATGTAGGAAAATCCTCCCCAAATGAATGCCGAGGTATAAAAGGGCAATAATCATGATTTTACTTTCAAATGATTCAAGAAAAAAAAAACACAGTACACACAAATGTAAACAATATTACAGCATGTTAACAATGGCTGAAACTAGAATGGAGAATATAGGTATCTACTGTTTGTATTTCAATGATTCTATATATATGATATTCAAAATAAAAATTAAAGAGTGAATAGAAAGAAGATTTCAAAAAGATTTCTAAACGTTCAAATCAAAGAGAACAGAATTAGCTAAAGGAAACAAAAATTTGTAGGGGATGCTGGGATAGCTCAGTGGCTAAGCGCTTGCCTCACAATCTCGAGGTCAGGGGGTTTGATTACAAGCCTTGGACCATGCAACCCATATGCTGAACTGCAGTACAACTGGTAACCACAGGGATGGTTTGGTGGTGAAGGTTCTCACCTTCGATGCAGGAGGCCCTTGGCTCAGTTCCTATTCCATGTGGCCCCACACCCACCTGTGTGAAATGAAACCCTGTCACAACTAATGATGTACAACTATGGAGACTACTCTGGGCCTTCCCGACCCCACCCCCTTCCCCCGTTCTCTAACAATAAAAAAAAACCCAAAAAAAACCTGTATATACCTGCTTCAGCTAAAACGATGGTCCAAGGACAATGACAGGCACACAGAACAAACCTGGATCCAACAAAATGCAGCTTGGCACTAAGCCCAGTCAAACCCTGTGCAGATCAGCCAACTTCTGCCAACTTTCAGGCTGAACTAAGGCCTACTCTAGCAGGAATAAGAATAAAGGTTTATTACTCTATGCTAATGAGTTTCAGTGTGTTTTGTTGCAGAGCATTACTGCGGCAAGAGCTGATACATGGGGAAATAAGGTTTTAGTCAACAAGTGATAGAATGAGTGTGATATTTTGTGAAAATTATTCTGTTGGCACAGTGAGGTATAATCAATAATGAGTACAGAGGCTAGTGGGAGGGAAATGAATCAGGGTATTAAAGATCCAAGGTTTCCAGATAAGAAAGAATGCAGAGCTCGTGGTAGCTACTGGATATAGAAAATAGGAAAGGAGACAAAAACAACATCAAAAATTTCAACTGAACTGAGTAAACTGAAAAAAAAAAAAATGCTGGCAACACACAAATACAAGTCAGGAGAAGACAACAATCTTGGGTGAAGGAGGAATGTGAGACAGGATGAGAAATTTGGTTTTAAACCTTTTTTTTTTTTTTAAGTTAAAAATGAAGGTAAAGTTGTCAAATAGCTCAAGAGAACACTTTGCCTCAAACGCATCATCAAGAACCATTTTCCTTAAAGGAGACAACTGAAGCTGTGGCAGGAGGTGAGGAAAATGTAAAGAGAGGGGGGAAAAAAAGGGGCCCAATCTAGACTTAGAGAGATGCCACATTCAGAAGAAAAAACAACAACACTGAAACAAAGTAAGTTGATCTAACATACAAACTAAATAAAACTAGCTAAGATTCCTATGGAGAACAAAAATCGTTTAATTTTTTTTTTTAATCACATGCTAAACCAACTAAGCAGTTTTTGAAAACGAAGAGTCATCTAGTAGATGTATATGAATCTACCAGATAGTGCTTATATCCAATCAGGTGCTCAATAAACATGAGATAAGTGGAAGAACAAATAAAATGAGAGATATTTAGTTCATGCTTCTAATGGCACATTAAACTCACTGAATTGCAGCTTTTACCTTAAAATCCATTGATTTTATGTTCCAATAAAATAATAGCTATATCATTATAGATCCCTTACTAAGTAGATGTCACGTACATTATCTCATTTAAATCTTTAAATAAAATTGATACTATTATCATCATATGGATGAATACTAAGACTTTGCATTCAAGAAACTTAACCAAGATCACATAGCTAACAAAGCCAGCAATCTAACACAGGTCTCTCCAATACACATGCTTTCTTAACTCACTATATATAGTAGTGAATCTTATTTTTTAATATATGTTCATTACCAGGGGTGCCAAAAAATGTATACACATTTTAAGAGATGTTACCTATGTAGTACTTTCAGAGGTTGAATTGAATTACAGAAGCAATGTGTATTTTGACATTCACTCAAAAGATGGCGTTAATCAAATCAAATGCATGCTAGTGTCACCATGACACAGGCAGAACAGTCAAAGAAAATGGCAGAAGCACTGTTGTTGCCTGAGAAACACAAAACTATTTTGAAGTGGTATTTGAAATTTGAGAAGTTGTGTAAGTATGACAATGGAGGCATGAATATGCAACAGAACCTCCAACATGCCTAACAATAGCACACATTTAAGATGCATGGTAAATTGAAATGGTGTGTGCAGCAATACAAGTGGACCTTTTGGTCAACGTTGCTCATCCAGTAGTTCATCATAATCCGAAGTGTCTGGACTTGGATGGTAACCATTCTGAGCACCTCTTGTAATTGAAAAAGTCAAACGTGGCATGATCTTTTGTTATCAGTATATATCAAGTGTTACAATTTTGACACAATGTTTCCTTTCTCAAAATGTATACATTCTTTTTGGCACCCATGCATATACACATGAGGATATGTGAATATTTGTATATATGTGTGCAACTCATATTTAGAATACATATGAACTAGAATGTACATGTAAAAACACATTTTTTCCTTTTATAAATGCTCAAAATTATTATTAAGTATAAACAATACTTGGTCTTATGGCCTACTCAAGTATACAAATAACCCAGTTTAAGAAGCATATAGTAATAATAATGCTTTCATTGTCAAAGTTGACACTTTAATCCTTCTATTCATTGACAAAAATACACATTGAGCTCTTTCATTGTTTGGTTAATATTCATCTGTGGTCAAGGTTTACATATGGGAGAACTGACCACCAGAGTGAAATTGCTATTCCTGGCTTTCTAACACAACAAAAATACTTAGTTTATACATGGAAATCAAACCTTTCATCTTAGAGCAGGGGTCAGCAAACTAAAGTTTGTAGGCCAAATCTCGGCCACAGACTGTCCTTGTAAATAAAGTTTTATTGGACAGCAGCAGGTACACCCCTCTAATTACATACTGTCTGCCAAGCTGAGAGTTGAGTAGGTGTTTACAGAACCACATGGCTCCAAACTGTAAAATGTTACTACATGCCCCTTTCCAGAAAAATTTTGCAGACCCTTCCTTGCCTTAGAAGTCTTTAAGCAAATTTTTTCTACTAAAAATGAAAATATACACAATTAAACAAAAAAAATGCACTGGCTTTTCTCTCTTCAATATTTATCTCTGGGAAAGCTGGGATGGCTCAGCGGGTTAAGAACTTGCTTTAGGGGGGACAGTTGTGGGGGGAGGTGGGAGTGGGCACTAGATATAAGGTGATGGAAGGGGAACTGATACTGAGTGATGGGCACATAATACGATGCATGAATGATGTGAGGTGGACTTGTACATCTGTAAACTGTCTAATTGTTACCAACCAATGTAACCTCATCAAATTTAACAATAAATTTAAAAAAAAAAAACAAAAA
>PVKE010028103.1:0-21160 GCA_004027555.1 Craseonycteris thonglongyai | reverse complement strand
TCATTGGAATATTTCAAGAAAATGGATTTCTGCTATGTAATTGAGGTTATTAATTTTAGGATCTAAGGAAGAAAAGCCGAGTCTGCAAAACCTTGTATATACTGACATGAACAGAAACAATATTCTTTTCTGGTGTAGAATGAGTTATAGTATAACCACACTTTCCATTAATGTATGCTGTGGGGAAAAATAGAGATGATGATGATGAGAGAGAAAAGAGCCACTATTCACTAAGCTTGTCTTTATTTTCTTACTCAAATTTACCTCGGAACCGTATTTGAAAGCATTTGGAAGTAGTCAGTTATAAGGAAGCAGGATATCGGCTTTCTTTTTGTATCCTCATGTAGGAGTTCTTCGAACTCTGTGGTGTCAACAAGGAGATTTCAGGGTGTTCAAAAGCATTATGAAATTCTTTGTACAATTTTGTGTCTGTTGTTTTGGTAAAACAAGGGTTTGTAGTTTGTATCAGTTTCTCAAAGGAACTCTGATTATAAGCCTCAAAATAGAGCACAATAAGACATACTACTCTCTTGATTATTGCAATACATCATGAATAACCTCAAGCTGTTCATTGGCCCATAATCAAATAGAATTATTAATATTAAATTTCTGTGAAATACAAGGTTTATGTTTTAATATAAGGAAAAAGAAACAAATTTGTTCCTAGTTTAGAACAGCTATTCTCAGAAGACTTTTACACTCTTAAAAATGATTGAGGACCCCCTCAAATGCTGTCATTGATTTGGGCTCTATTTACTAATAATTATCATAATTAAAATTGAAACATAAATTTAAAAATACCAGCATACACAAGCATACTTACCATTCGTCTTCAGAGTGATGGCATCATTGCAGTGATGGTCACGGAGCCTGCAGAAAAGCCTCGTGCGATTGTGGGAGAAAGAGATTGAAAAGGCACATAATATTTTTGTCGTATTATTAAAATAGTTTCGCTTTGCAGTCCCCCAAAGGGTCTAAGGGACTCTCAGGTATACTCAGATGATATTTTTTTAAAAAACATTTCATGCTTAATTAATAGTTGAGTAAACTGAAGCAAAACATTACTCTACTGCTGCTGTAGAGAAACTACAATCTTGTAATCGATACTGTTTTGCCATTTCATTTTGGCTTTTGAAAACGTAAGGTCCAAATGTAAGACTCATCTCTGAGAAACGGAGTGAACTTTATGAAAGTACCAATGCTATCCTTACTCTAATTTCATCCCTTATTTTCTCTTTGCCTTACATTTACCATATTTTATTTTATCTCACTACACAGTATGCATATTCACAAATCCCCTTAAGTTCTTTTTGGAACAAATTATGTTGAAAGAAATAAACACACAAAAGAAGCACTAAATCGCCATAAAATGCTGAGACGGGGATAACAGTTTTTTAAAGCCATTTATTCTGAAATTACTAAGTGCAATGTCATGACACTATCAGAAAATCTGTAGCTTTTAGCAAGTTAAAAATTATGTAATGGTGTAATTATAAAGCCAGAGGGGGGTGTTAGTGTTTTAGTCAAATCTCACTTTTTGACAGAGGGGAAAAGTGAAGTAATGTTTTTGCTTCAGTTTTCTCAACTGTTAAACTTAGGTTTAAAAAAATATTAAATATAGAAATTACCTTGATAGGAATACAAGATTTTTTAAAATAATATTTTAATGAACTGTGATGAACAATTGATTGTTCTCTTACACAAATGAGCTGTTTATGCACACTCCATAGACAAGGTCTGACAGAAGTAACACCCTTTTTTTTTATGAGCTGGTAACACTCCAGCAGAGCATTACTTCTGGCAGATCCTGTATAATGGTAATGTTAAATATGGCAGCGAAATAGAGGTCCTGAGTGGGGATGGGTACAATAGAAGCAACGAGTGTCTGTCTGTGTGTTGTTCATCATTGACAAAACTACGTAGTGCTCATCATTTTTCATGTGTAACTGGTGACTTTCCTTTCCTGTCAGTAGCCCATTGTTAAAGATAAATGTTTGAAAACAGGAGACGTCTCCCATGAAACCATAAATCTGTGTTTGTGGTATTGTCTAATCTCTGTTGTGGGAATGGATCTGACATCACCATCTGAAAATTATGACTTCTTTCAACCCCAAACCAGGATTCAGATAAAGAAAAATGTCCTCTTTCTAATTCAGGCAAATGTCACAGTTCTGTATAATTTTGTTACCCATGCTGATAGGGTTTACTATGCCTAATTAGAATTATCTTCCAAAAGATGTTGTGGTTTATGTGCTCACTAAAGCAATGGAACTGAGCTCTTACTTCCTCTATAGCTAAGCCTGGGCTGCAAAACGCAAATGTCATCGCTGTAATATTACAAGTCATAGAAATAACCCAGAAAAGAGAATTTCATCCAAGGGTTCAAATGAAGTCCATATTTCTAGGTCCCCAATCACTTCCCCATGTTCTTTCATCAAACATCTCTAGTGTACATCACACCTTGCTAGAAATATCCTTTAAATTCCACCTGTCAGAGTGACATGATGCAAAAGTTGTGCTTCATGGTAGGAAGACAGCCATTTACTTACATGTGCACCTCTCCTTCAATCCCTGACAACATCCTCTAAGAAAACAGTTTTGTTGTAGTTATCCTCCCTTTTTTCTCTTTCTTTCCTTTTTCAGTTTTTTTTGTTGTTTTCTTTCCTTTTTAACATCTGAGCATATGTTGGAAGCAATGACATCATGTGCTAACCTTTCTCTCTCAAACAGCGTGCAACACCTCTCAGGCACGACGCTCATAGTGAACATTAAACATGCCTCCTATCTCTTCCTAACACATAGGTAACCATCTCCACATGATCACAGAGAAGGCCACGCCAGGACCTGATGGTGCAGCGGGGAATAGAAGCCAGAAGTCCTGGCTTCGTGAAGTGCTGCAACTGGAAATCACAAGGCTTGTTTCTTCGGGGGAAGGAAGCGCGGTCTGGGAGCAGGCTGAAGATCTGGCTAACAGGAGGATGGCTCTGGGCTTCCTCAGCCCTGAGTGCACACCTTTCTAGAGACTTCCACAGTGGTTCTTAGCTGGGTGTGATGGTGCTGAGTAACTCTAACATTGCAACCATGATTCAGCTCCATGTTTGGTAGTATTGGGGAGATAATTTTCTAATTTCAAAAAGAGAGAATCAAAGACTGCAGAAGTGCCATGCTGTCTGGAAAATCCCAAACACATTCTTGGACCTAGAAAAACAAATTGAAACAAGTAAGCAAACAAACAAACACAAAATTCCTGTTGTGAAGCTCTGTAAACATCAGGCTAAAAATACATAGATTCTTCCTCTCTCTCTCTCTCTTTTTTTTTTTTTTAGGAATTAATAAATATTCATTGCTATGAGTTGAATTAGGTATTTTGGGATAGTTACTTTACGTGGTACTGTTAAAAATAAACAATTTGGACTTATTCAGACCTCAGAATCTGAAAGCTTCAGTACACCCCCAGCCTCAATTGTGACTGCTCTATGCATTTTAATCCACCAGCAGGGTCTAGCTCAGCATCACTAGAGGGGAAAATATTATGTTAAGAGAAAAACATAATTTGTTTTCCATCTGTATTTCCAGCTCAAAACAGGTTTCAATAAGTATTTGTTGACTATAATGATGAAAATTATTGTTAAAACCCACACTCATTTTGTAGGAAAGAATGTATTTCTGAGGAGACAGGGATAGTTATAGGAAACTGAAAAATAATTTGATAATATCTGCTGCAAAAATAATTTTGAGATCTACCATTACTCATGCAGGTGTGGGTGCCATGTATTGCACTGAACTTGATTTTACTTTTCTATTTTCATTGTTCTTTTCCATTGGCATTATTCTAATTAGACAAGGGGAGGAAGCCACTAAGCCCATGTAAGTTTTAATTTTTAGAAATGCAAGACCCCAAGGAAGAGTCAGGAAATTTTTCTTTTACACGTGTAGTACGAGAGTCAGATGTTAAAGTTACTTTTTATTCATATTTGTAAACTTTCTCTGTAGATGAATTCCTCTTAAATAAGGTTTAAAATTTTTCAACTTAAATAATGATGACCATGTAGAGAGAGATAAGCAGGCATTTCTCAACCAGTAGCCTGGAATCCAGTATGCAGTGACATATAAACTTGTCTGAAGAAGTGATAAACACAGGTTAATTGCTAAGACAATGGGAAGCAGTTGGAGAGAGAGGGAAAAAATCAGAATAATTTTTAAGTTAGTAACCTTTCACCTGACTCACATTGGTTGGAATCCAATATTGACCAGAGGGACTGGAATTCATTCTGATGATGTGATGGTAAAAAGTTGTGAGTTCAATGAGTCTGGTGGTCTTGGCACTATTCCCAGAGAACTCAAGTTCCCAGCACATAACTAAAGGACCTCAATTTTGTCCAACTGGCAGCCTTTGTTCTGTCAAAAAAAAAAAGAAAAAAAAGAAAAAAAAGAAAAAAGGCTCAGGGTAGAAACAGACCACAGGGACACATTTTTTCCTTCCTACTGACAGCCTTCATCTCTGAATGAGTGAAGGAACACTGGTGGTCACCTCTGGAGAAGTAGTGACCAAGACCCTTTTCTCAGTCTGACCTGTGAATGCAGTGGGCTTGAGTTTTGAAGGACTTCGATCTCAGAGCCTAACGCTATCTTTGGGGAACATAAAGGCATATAAAATTTATCACTTGGAAAGATAGAATGATTTCATGTGCAGCCTTCATATCAGAGTCCTCAAGGAGAAGTGATGAATAAGCTGAGAAATTCTATTCAGCAGAACCGTTCCCTTGGGGATGGAGAAGAGTGAGCCGAGGTCATCTTTACTAGAAATTATGCACGTGAAGGCTCCCATACAGAGTGAGAGAACATGCACAACCCCACTGCAAAACACTTGTAAAAAAAATCTTTAGAATGCATTAGTGCATTCATACACAGGGGTTTAGCTCTGATTGCCTGACATAGAAATCCCAGATGCTAATCTTTAAAAGCTAACACTTTCCATAATAAAGTGTTTATTTTGTGCTGGTTATTCTCTTTCTTTTAATTCATGATATTCATCTAATTTTCATTCATGGTGTTCATCTAATGGAGTCTTTAGGTGGTCCCTATGGTGTCTAAAATTACGAAAGAAAGAAACTCTTCCCAAAGTAAGTAGCTGGGGTGAAAGATTCTTTTTCATGAGAAAAGCTCTAAAAATATATGGGGAAAAAAGCAAGCTATGTTATGAAATGATTCTAGTCTCTATAATGATACCATTCCACTGGTGTTCTGATCCAAATGAGTTATCTACAAGAAAGTGCCACAAAGTTTAGAAGTTCCTTGGAAGGGTTCAATCCCAGTGTTAAAAAAATGCAGGCAATCAGAAAACAAATTACAAAATTAACGCTATAATACAGAAGAGAAGAAGCCTCTAAACAATACTCATAAAGAAAAAAAATCATATGCTAAGTAAGAAAGTGCAAGATGTAAATTTAGCTCCTCCGACTTGTACTTTATTTGGCCTCTTAATAAAATATAACACGTTTCTTATGCCTTCTGTCTAGAAACATATTTTCTGAACTTTCATAATACCAATCTCCTATCCTACTCGTTATCTTTATGCCTGGAAAACTCGACGACTTTTAGGGCTCTAGGTCCATTTTCTGCATAGTCTGTGGACTTTCTCAGGGATATCCTATTTTACATCTGGCTTTCGATATCATCTGCTCAATAACTCTTAATTGGTCAGGGCTTGTGCAGAAGCCTCACGCAAAATTCAAATTAAACCACATAAAATTCGAAGTAGGGTATTTCTTGACTCACACAACTGAAAACTCTAGACATAGTTATTATAAAGGTGCTCAAAATATTTACTCATTTAACAATTTCTTAATCAAAACATTACAGTTAACCAACCTCTATTTAAGCATTGGGGATAGAAGACTGGACTAAATAGACAACAATCTCCACTGTCACGTAGTTTATAATAAGTCAAAATTTTAAACTATGAAAGGTAGATACGAGGGTTGGGGTAGAGTGAGGCTGTAATTTCAAGTAGTTAGAGAAAGAAACATTTGATTCAAGGTCTGAAATAGCTGAAGGAGTAAGCCATGTTGATAGCTAGATAAAAAGCATTCTGTGTAGAGGAAACAACAGGTTCAAATGTCTGAGCGTAGGGTAAGCAAAGAGAGTGTGCAAACTGCAAGGAGTCCAGGGTAAATGCAGATAAGTGAGTGAAAGGGAGTCATGGATGGAAGTGGGGAGGTAGCCACTGGGTAGACAGACCATGTAGGGTCTTTCATACCTTCGTGAGGACCTTAACTCTTTACTCTGATTAAAAGCCAAGCCATTGCTGTGTTTTGAGGAGAAGAATGTCAGGATCTAATTTATGCTTTTATGAAATTATTCTGGTAACCAAAATAAGGGAAGCTAAATTGGAATCAGAGAGACTGATGTATATATCACCCCAGAACTCAGGGGTTAAAAACAATAAGCATGAACTGTGCCTCTTTAGGTAGTCTGGTTGCTCTCTTTTTCTAGTCTCCACTGATCCTACCCAGGCATCTGTGGTTGGCTGCAAGATAGCTCTGTGGATCTTGGCTTGTCCACATTTTGGAAGACTGGCTGACTGCAGGCTGGCCTCAGATAGTCTCAGCTGGGATGTCTGGCATCTCCTATTCATGTTGTCTCATCCTTCAGCAGGCTTGCCTGCGTTTGTTCATGTGGTGGTGGCGGGGTTTCAAGAGAGAGAGAGAGAAAGAGCAAAGCAAATCCTTTGTAACCTGACCATAGAACTGGCATATAGTCACCTCACCACATTCTTGGCCAAAGCAAGTCACAAAGTCTGTCCAGATCCAAGAGGTAGGAAAGTAATTCTATCAGTTTTTAGGAAAAGCAGCAAAATCATTTTGCAAAGAGTATGCTGAGAGGTTAATGACCCTTAAGAGACTATTTTTTTTTAACAGGTGATTTAAATGTCTTCATTTTGAAGTCAAAGCTAAGAGAATTGACTGAAGAATTGGAGGTAGCACATGCAAGAAAAAGGAGTTGAAATTCACATAACTGTTTCTGTCATGAGCTATCAGAATGATGGAGTTGTTACTGCTAACCAGGAAGGAGAAGGTAGCAGGAAGGGGAATAATTTGTCTTCTCCATCAGGATTCTGTCTTTAAGCTCTGATTTTCTCTACCAGTTAGACTTTCTCCATATCTGAAAAAAAAAAAAAAATGGCCACCAGAAGCTTCAGGGATAAATCTCTTTCTGATTAGCAATTACATAGAAAATGAATGGCTTTTTTTGCATAGATTTATTAAAAGTTCTTGACTGACTTTCATTAGATCAGTTCAGCCCTGTGCCCGTTCCAGAATCAGTCATTATAACTAATTTTTCCCAGGTGTAGGTCACGTATTCACCCTTCGAATGCTATAGGTTGATTTGAATAACTGAGAGTGGAGTAGTGGCATTTTCTCAGAGTGAAAAGGTGATTTCATCACAAAAGTGAGTAGATGCTAGGTGGGCCAAAACAATCTGAGTTCATCACAGCTCCAAAATCTGAGTCTACCACCAAGATCTCTTCTTAGGCTCTGTGTATTAAAGATAGTGTCACTTGGATAATCTGTTGGCACCTCAAACCTAACATGTAAAGAAAAAACAAACAAAAAAATAACTGTACATGTTACCTTTCTACCTCCCTTGCAAACACTAGATGACCTCTTAGGTTACTTATCACAGTAAATGGAACCACTATCCCTCTATTTGCCCAGGTAAGCAATCTGGGAGTCCTTGTTCATTTATACTTTCCCCATATATTCAATGAATCATGAAACCCCTTCATTTCTCTACTCAGAATATCAGTTTAGGGCCCCATCCCTGCAGCTCCCTGACTGCTTTTTCTTTATTCTCATTCCTAGTCATTTCATCCTTTCTTCTAGTTCATTTTTCATGTTGCAGATAGTGACAATTTACAACAAAGTACAACTATATGATTTCTTTGACTAATGTCCTAAAATCAGTCTCTGTTACTCTTAGAATAATATAGGTTGAGAGGTCCCTTCTTACCTCTCCTGTTTTCTGTCTTGTTACTTTTTGCCAAACTGTTGTTCTCAGCATACTAAACACATTCAGTTCCTCTAAGGAACTCACCATTTTCCTCTCATCTTGGGTTATTAAATATTCTGTTTATTTTCTCTGAAATATATATATTTCAAGGTAGATTTCATTTCTTCTAGGTAATAATTTTGACCCTTTCCTCCACTCATCTGGGATATTCTTCCTCTATACTTTTTCTATCATAACATGTTTCACAGTGCATTTTAGTGACTAATTACTAGAGAGTTTAATCACTAGATTTTGCATTTGGATGCTGTCCCCAATGTTCCGCCCTTCCAAAACACAAGCACTATCAAGAGAGATGGCAAGGAGGCTGACCAATCAACAGCAAAACGTTTATATCAGATATAACTTCTACTGTTCCCTTTTAAAGCTGCACAAGGGCAATTCCTGGCAATCACAGCATTAGTCGTTATGTCCTATCAATCAGCCAGTGAAGGTTCAGATATATTGAGGTACAGGTTCAGAACATTCCAACAGGCAAATGATAAACTTCAATGATTTTTTCCTATAATGCAATTCAGTATAGATTTCCCCAAATCACCCCCTTTATGCTAGATAGAACTTCACATAAATGACCTTAGGGAGGTATCTTTCCCATAGATTTAAAGTCCACCTTTGTTACTTGTTCTCAAAACCAGTGCCAGGCATTTCACGTTTCATTAAGTCATTCCCACAACCACTTCCCTCACGTATCACCCAGGGGAGGCTCCTTCTTTGCCTGTACTATATTCTTTAAAATAAATGGTCTCAAATACTATCATCAATGGCCACTTCCAGGCCATTCTTGCCATTTCTTTGTTTGCTTTAGTAGTTAAGATTGTCCTCCTGGGCACAGAAGAATATGAGAGTCAGAGCAGAAGATTCTGTGGAGAACAAAACCTTTCCTACTACAGAACATTACTCATCTTCTGACTCATCAACAAAGCTGGAGGTTTAGAAGGGTCTATTTTAATCACAATTAATTTTTAATAGAACTAAAATAACTGTTGAGAAATATTGGCATGTGGTATTTCAGTCATGAGGGGGAGGAGTGCTTGCCTTTAATACAATGCAGACACTAGAAAAGCTCACAGTATGAGTATATAGTTCTTAAAGATACAACAAAATAAATAAATGAGATGAGAAGCATAAATTCTGATTTCAAAATCAAAATTGATGCAGATATTATTTTTAAAAGTAAAGTCTCAAACATTTCTATAATACTATATTAAAGAAAAAATAGTTACCGTAACAAGACAAGCAGTCCTCAAGGGAAGTGAAACTCACTATGTGTATGCACGGACAACTGAGACCGATAAGGGACTAACTCCATGAACATATTCTATTGAAATACTTAAACATTTTTTGAACTAAAATAAAGGGGGGAAAGTCATTATGTAATCCAGCGTCCCAATTCTTCATAATGTAACAGCAATACTATGTTATGTGTTAATCATAACATGTGAAGTTTAACTTCGGAGTTCAGGAAAATGAGACTGGACTCTTAAAATAGAACACACGGTCATCCAGCAGAGGGCAATGGTGCCTGCTTCCAGTGCGGCCTAACCCGGGAAGGCGAGAATCCGTGGACAAGAACTTGTGGGGCAGTAAACACACTAAGAACAGCACAGTCAGAACTTATTAGAAACAGCTTGGGGGTTTGTTGCTAATGGGAGATAAGGCATTTCAGATTGTTAAGGTTTATTGAGATGTTGGTAGAATGAGCCAAGAAAAGGGGGAAATCAGCTTCTGAAATGTTCTGTCTCAAATTACAGAATCAGCCAATTCAACAGTGGTGGGAATTTGGGAATTACATGCATCTCTCTTTCTCTCGCTCTCTCTTTCTTTCTCTCTCTCACCTTTTAAACTCTGTTTTTTACATTTTGACTTAACACTAATAAAAATCACCTTGTCATACAACAATGAAAATAGTGATAACTAATATTTATTGAGTATTTATAGTTTTCTCAGGTACTCTTATTCTTTACATATATTGTATGTTATGGACGGAATGCTTATTTTCCTCCAAAATCCATGTTAAAATGCAATGGTATAAGAAGTTGGGGACTTTGAGAGGTAATTAGGTGAGGTCAGGAGGGTGGAGCTCCGTGAATGGGATTAGAGCCTTCATAAGAGTCAGGAAAAAGCTAGTTTTCCCTCTTTTCTCTCCCCACATGGGAATAGGAGGAGAAATGGCAGTCTGCAACCTCAAGAAAGGCCCGCACCAGAACCCAGAGGTGCTAGCAATCTCATCTCAGACTTCCAGTCTCCAGAAGTGTTAGAAATAAATTTCTGTTGTTTATGAGTCACTCAGTCTGTGTTACTTTGTTACAGCAGCCCAAACAGACTAAGATACAATATTATTAACCTACTATTCTTCTCAGTGACACTAATAGGTATTCTTATTTTTTTAAAGGTGAAAAATCTTAAGTAATCTTTGTACATTTAGCTAACTTATTGCTTCTTACTGGTGAGTTTGTATTTCAGAGTATTTCCTCTACCACATTCTACTTATATATTATTATAGTGCAAAGGCATAGATTGCTTCCAACTCCTCACTATGGCAAACTCTACTGCAGCGAGCCCACTCAAATATTTATCCTGTCCACACTCTGAAATATACATGTTTTCACATGTGTGATTACTTGGTTTAAAGGTAGATCAGTACTTAATTCCACTAAGAACTGCCAAGTTGTTTTCCAGAATGACTACACCCAGCTACAGAGAGAATTCTTGGGTTCCCACATTCTCACTAATTAATATTTTAATATGTACCTTTTAAATGTGCTTATTATTTTACATTTTGTTCATTGCTAATGAGTTATGTCTTTTCCTTAAAAAGGTGTTAGCCATTTGGATTTCCCATTCACTATTCCAAAATAATTAATTTTATGGTTACTTCAGTTGTCACCTTAAGTTTTCTGTGTAGAGGTCTTATTCAAGAAGACATCCTTAACCTTCAATCACGAAGACATAATTTATGGTGTTTTTCTTTTTCTTTTTTTATTTATTTTTGACACACAGAGAGAGAGAGAGATACAGAGACAAAGACAGAGAGAGAACTGAACTGGGGGAACTCCCCAGTTCAGCATATGGGTCCGCACGGGCCAGAGCCGGGATTCGATCCCTGGTCCCCCGCGCTGCAAAGTGAGCGCTTAACCCATTGAGCCATCCTGGCTTCCCCAAAAGACATAATTTAATATTTTATTCTATTAGCTTGTACGTTTACCTTTCACAGTTAGCTTGTAAACCACATGAAACCCACTTTTGTTTATGACGTTAGTGTGTTAACAGTTGAGGTATATTTTTTCCATATGACAGACAGTTTTCCCAATCATTTTGTAGTGACAATTCATCGACTAAGTTCTCACATATTTATACATCTCTTTCTAAACTCTCAGTGGTGTTCTACTGGTCTAATTTTTGTTTATATGCTATTTTTATACTATTTTCTTTACTTGGGTTTATTGTAATTTTGTCAGTTGTATTTTATTGTTTGAGAGAAGGGAAGGGAGAAAGAAAGGGAATGGGGGAGGGCCCAGAGCATTCTCCATAGTTGTACATCATTCATTGTGACATGATTTCATTCCACACAGGTGGATTTGGGGCCATGCTGGGCAGGAACAGAACCAGGAACCTCCTGTATGGGAGGCAAGAAACCTTCTTGCTGAGCCATTCTGGTGGTCATCAGCTACACTGCAGTTCAACACATGGGGCTGCATGGGTCAGGGCTGGGAATTGAACCCGAAACTCTATGACTGCTAGGAAAGAATTCAACTGCTGAACCATACTGGCATACCTGAGTTTTATGATTTTTTTGGCACACACATCAATATAGTTACTACCATAATTAATATATAGAAAAGAATTCCATCACCTCCCACAAAAAATGCCCTCTTACACCTTTGTAGTCAACGTATACTTCTAATTCAATTTCTATCTGCCCTGAAACCTCAGATTCATTTAAGAGGGAAAGGACAATTACAATTTTGTAAACACTCTGGGGTTCTCTTGTCAGAGTGGAAGTGATGCTTTCTCTATCTTTCTCCATCTTGAATGGAAAACAGAGTTATAATATTACAATAATTTTATACTATGCTCTAATATCTGCTAACAAGTCCCCTCTCTTTGCTCCTTGTATCTTCCATAGAAATTCTTTCTATATAAAAATTTGTAGGACTATTAATTGCTAATACTGCGGAATGGAATTTATGGAAAAATTGGAGATACCCGACATATTTTCTAGGTCAAATTTTATACCCATAAACATGATTTATGTCCTCTATGTTTCAAAGTTTGTATATCTTTTAGTAGATTTTTATGTATTTACTTATTTTTAGTGATGAGAAACTGATACAACATTAAAGTTTTGTTAAGTTGCCCAATTCTGGTGTTCGTACATTTGAAGTTGTGCAACCACTATCACTATCAATTATCAAAGGTCACATCCCATTCCTGCTTCTCTCCAGCTACTGGCAACCACCAATCTTCTCTCTTTCTCTACAGATTTGTCTATTTTAGACATTTCATATAGAGTCAGAGATGAAAGGTATGTGGATACTGCTAGGTTTTAGTTAAAGTAGGTTAGAGGGAATGATAGGCTGCAACAAAATAAGTTTGAGTTGTTGAGTAATAAGTTAAATGCTCAGCTCAAAAGAATTATGTGGGTTGGAGATATAAATGTGGGAGATTTTAAAAAATTGAATAAGATCTAATAATGTAATTTTAATTTATTAAAAATGAAGTTCTTTATGTATTTATTCATTAGACAATTATTATTTAAATCTTCTATGTTTTTGCTTACATATGTGTTCATGATTAGTAAATTTAGAAGATAATAGCATGAAACCTGAAAACATAGTGCCAGAGTTTTAATTCTAGCTTTAACACTTTCTAGCTATAAGCAAGTTACTTAATCACTCTGTGGCTCACTTGTTTCATCAATTAAATGTGGGTAATAATAGTACCTGTATCTTTTGGTTATTATGGGGATTAAGTGTGTTATAATATGTAAAGTGCTTGGGACAGTACCTGACATATAATAATCACTTTGTGTTAATTAGTATTAGTATCATTAGCCTTATTGCCTTGTTATGATAATGAACATCTTTCCTCAGTAAGAGTTCATTTTAAACCCATTGTGTCTGATGGCATCATTGCAACCATATGTTTCTTTGTGCTCAATATATATTTTTCCTTTTCTTTGGTTAACATTTTCCTTCGCTTCAACTATATTCTCCTATCAACAATATATTGCTAAACTTTTTGTCCTTTATTCCATTGGAGGATCTCTGTTTTTTATTTTGATCTGCATGTTTCATTTAGATTTCCTAAAATATATATTATATAAAATTTATCTGTAGCATGATACTTTCATTTATCATTTTTCTTTGTTTTTTTCTGGTTTTCTGTTTCCATTGTACTGATTGCATTTTCTTCTTCCTGTTAGTTTAAATGTCATGTAGGTTTGTTGTTGTTTTGTTTTGTTATCTATTATTCATAACATAGTAAGGCCCATTCTCTGTTTACCTTATCAATTGTTTAAATTTTTCAAGATTTTTATCTTCCACCTAAACAAATTAGCTCCTTTCTTTTTGTAAACTCCTTTCCACTGGCCATGTAACTATTTTCTGTTCTTTTCTTTTTTCTTTTTTAATACTCTATGGTATATGTATTATCTTTCATCCTTCTCTGTTTTTCTTACTTTTTTAGATTGTGTGTGTGTAGTTAGTGTTCACCATTGCTTCTTATACATGTCATAGTGATCCCTGGAGTTCATCTCTCTTCTTAATGGGGAGTACACCCACCAAGGGCTTTCAAGTAGGTCTTCGCATGATAACACTCTTGGGAATATTTTTATATTGATCTCTTATTTAAAGTATACCAGCTAATTATAAAATTCTAGATTTGGCATTCCTTTCTTTTAATACTTTGAATATGTTGTTTAGTTTTTCATTTAATTATTTTAGTATGTTCCTAATCACTTTTGACCATGAACCTTAATTCTTTTTTTCTTTTGACTAATGTGCTTTTAGTCTTTGAAAGTTTTTAGAATGGTCTCCTTTTCTTAAATTTTACTTATCTAGTTGTGCTCCTCCCACTAGGACATAGCCCTTAGTTCCATAGCATGATTCTAAGGCCCTTACTTCTAGGGTGTAGCGTTTCTGATGTCTCAACTGAAATGCAACACACATGAAGGTTCATAGCATTCACACACAAGGATGGGGCTTGAACTACAACCTTTTATTTTTTCTTACTTTCTTACTAATCCTACACACGTGAACTCTCCCATCAACTCTTTATCCTCCCAGTTGTTATTTATTTTTACTTAACATTTTGGAGTTTTGATTTGAACATTCAAATCCTAGAAAATGGGGAAACGTACATGGAGAACGTCTATGAAGAGTTTATTCTCCTTCTTCGTTGTTTCTTTTCTTCAGTGTTGTTATTCAAGTTGTAGCCACTCTGCCTGCATCAAACTTTAACCTCAATCTCTTCAGCTGGTGAAATAAACTCCTTCTGCCTGGGTTCTTTCCCCAGACCCACAATGTGGACATTGCATTCAGAGAGTAAGTGAAGTTAATGTGGAGCTTGCCGATAAGCTTGTCTTTTCTCAAAAGCAGGCTTCCTCAAGTTCTCCTGAGTTATTTGCTTTTTAGTGCCTTCAAACAGTTCCTTTATGGACTTTGCCTAGTATTAATGCCAATTGTCTGCAGGAGGCTTAGTTAAATACAAGAGAAGCCATTGCATTATTATTAGAGCTGATCTGTGTTTTTTTTTAGTTTGTTTGTTTTGCTCTTGTTTTCTTTGTGTTTTTTACTTTATACATAGCCACACTGTGGTCTGGAACCTTGACCCAAGCTGTACCAATTATAGCCTCACACCATTTTCCTTTACATTCTGAGCCACCTTTATTAGAGCATTTATCAAAGGGTAAAAATGGACTCTGATATTTCTGAATTCAGGGGTTTTCACAATGCCATCCATCATAACAGTGCTTTTCTTCATGTCCTGGTCATTTTTTACTCTATGTTGACTCTTTATTTTCAAGCAGATATTTTCCTAATGACAGCAAGAGCATGTCCCAGCATCCACAGGCTTATAATATTCTTTTAACTCGTATTTCCTGTTGGAGATATCATAAACTTCTCTCATTCATCACAGATTTATTCTCCCCCAAGTGATGCTAATTTGTGTTGATTGGGTTATATGTTCATGAGGAATAATCACTGTTTCTAGAGAATGTAGTACACTGACAGGTCAGCCTGGATTGCACACCTATCCTTATAGTGAGGAAGTACTGCCACAAATGCTCATCCCTACCCGAATTCTAGAGTCACAAGAGAGCAGTTCTCTAATAAAACCAGCATGTCTTATTATCGTAATTTGCCAGGTAGGAAAAACAATAGCCATGTCACATAGAGCTCTTTCTTGGGAGGACTGAAATAAAACTGAAGAGAATTAGTCCTTGCAGATGTGAGGCTTGGAAACTACCTTCTGTAGAATATGAACCTTGGGAGCTGCTGTGGCCATGTTACCAGCCTTGTAGAGAGAGCTACTGGGCAATGTGAGAGAATGAAGAAGAAAAAATCTTGGAAGTTATTGTTCCCTGTTCTATTGTTTCTTAAGTTTCCGGATACATCTTTATTCCATTGGTTATTGTCTTTTTTTTTTCTTTCTGGTTTTACTGAGTCAATAACTTCCTAGTTTGCCTAAATTATGTCACTTGAAAACCAGAATCCTGGGAAGCTGGGATGGCTCAGCGGATTAAGAGCTCTCCTTGCAGCCTGGGGTTCCAAAGATGGAATCCTAGGCCTGGCCCATGAGGACCCATATGTTGAACTGGGTGTGCCCCCAGTTTGGTTATTACCAGGGCGAACTTCCCATGTGGGAAGCCCCAAGTTGGGCTCCTAGCTCGCAGGGTTGTGCCTCCCACGCAGGAGGCCCCCGGCCTGGTTGCTGTCCTTTGTGGCTTCCACCCACCTGCGTGGAATGAAACCATGTTGAAAATTGATGACGTACAACTATGAAGATGGCTCTGGGCCCTCCCCCTTCTCCCTGTCTCTGTCTCTCTGTCAAAACAAAATAAATCTTAAAAAAGGAAGAAAGAAAGAAAGAAAGAAAGAAAGAAAGAAAGAAAGAAAGAAAGAAAGAAAGAAAGAAAGGAAGGAAGAAAGGAAGGAAGAAAGAAGAAAAAAAGAAAGAAAGAAAACCAGAATCCTAGCTCAAATTATTTAGTCTTACACTTTACAATATGGTAGCCACTAGCCACTGTAGCCATTGAATATTTAAAATGTGACTATTCCAAATTGAAATACTTTGTAACTATAAAATACACACTGGCTTTTGAAGACTTAATACATAAAACAGAACATAAAATATTCGATTAAACTTATAACGATTACACGTTGAAATAAATGATTTTTCCATATCTAGGTTAAGTAAAATTTATTATTAAACTAAATCCATCTTTTAAAATTATTAATTGCTACTGGAATATTTTAAATCATAGATATAGTTCATGCTCTATTTTTATTGACAGTGCTAAAATAGATGATTACATAATATAGATTTCTAAATAAGTACTTTGTAAAGTCCTCATTTCTAATCTGCAGTGCACTTTGGAAGTTAAGTAAAAATGTGGAGGAAGTAATGTTGGGGAGAAAAATACACAGTATTAGATTAATAATATAAATATAATTTCCAACTCTGAGAATGACATTTACAATAAAATATGTGCCAGAAAATTAATGATTAATGTTATGAGCAATAATTTCACTGACACTGGGGAAAGGAAGCTTAATAAATATAATGGTAAAGTACAAGGCACAAGTCAGTCATCCTCCTCATTTAAAGAATGTTTTCTTAAACTTCAAACTGAAAATGGTACATTTATGAAAGCTAGCGTAAAAGAGAAATGGAAGCCAGTCAATTAAAAGCTTTTTGCCTCTGGATATTGTACAACTTTACAGCACCCAACAAAGTCATGGTCTAATCCAGCTAAAACCCCATGCCAGGCAGTGGTCAGACCTCACTTGCATTGCTGGTCATTCAAGTAGTTTAAAAACCAAATTAGTTTCTTTCATGTTTTAATTTTTTTAAATATTTATTTATTTATTTTATTGTTATGAGAGAAAGTAAGAAAGAAAGAGATACTGAGAGAAGGGGTGAGTGCCCAGAGCTACCTCCATAGTTGCACATCATTAGTTTTGACATAGTTTCATTCCATATAAATGGATGTGGGGCTGCACAGGGCAAAACCAACTGGGGGTTTCCCACATGGAATATAAGAACCTTCACCACCACCCTAATGGTTACCAGTTGTGCTGTGGTTCAGTAGGTGAGTTTGCATGTGCTGGGGCCTGGATTCGATCTCTGGACCTCGAAGTTGCAAGTCAAGCACCAATCTGTTGAGCTATCCTGGCATCTCCCAAAATTAATTTCCTGTATTAATACCAATATGGTGTAATAGCTGATTATGGGCCTTAGAATCAGATAAACTTGGATTTTAATTGTGGTTTTCTGCTTTGTAACCATAATTTTGTTACCTTCCTATAACTTATTTGCCTCTATGGCAGAATGTAGAGGATAACAATGGCATTTGCCTGAAAAGATTGTTGAAAAGAATAAAGAAAATAATTCAAGTAATTGTCATTTACTAAATAAATAATAAATTTTATTTGTAATATAAACAAGACAAAATACTATTATTATCCCCAAATAAGTCTTACTTGTTACAAAAGTTAAACATAATGTACACAAACAATATTTTTTTAAATCAACCCAAATCTTACCATTCAAGAAATTCATACCTTAATTTAAAGATCTAGAGATGTAACATATAGTCTGGAAGTAAAAAAAAAAAAAAAAAAAATGCTGATTTTTAAACAAAATATTTTCAGGAAGCATTTATCCATACTAAAATGTTCCATTAGCTACAGTTTAGCAAATTTTATCATTATAAATTGTACCGTAAATTGTACTATAGTATTATATGTGTTACTTAGTTCTTAGAAAAAGAAGAGGAAAACAAGATAAAAGAGTGGTAAGAAAGTAATTATGTCTTAATATATATAGTTTTATCATTGATTGCATTATCCCTTTGTGGCTTGACCACCCAGATGTAATTTACAGTCAACGTCACTTATTCCAGTAAAAACTTCATTATACTTCAGCCATTAACAATTTGTTTATTTCCTCCTTTATTGTTTATTCATTACTCTATTCTTACCATACTTTTACTTAGGAAACAGATTTTATTCAATACAATCTGCTCTGAGAGTACAAATTTAAATTAATTTGAAACAATTTCTTGAAAAGGTAAAGAGTCCATACATCACATTTCAACAGACACATCACTTCATAGATTCAATGTGGTATATTTTACTTGTCCTTGAAGTAAGTTAAGCAAGCTGTTCTAGGGAAGTTTCTAACTCAGGAGGAATAATCAAGCTTATATTCTAATACACATGATTATAACAACATGATATAACCTATCATATAGGTACTATAAAACATTCTTATATACAATTATTGCTTTATTAATACAAAGCATCAATAGTCTCTTTTGATCATTTTTGAAGTTTTAAAAATTCAATTGCTTTCATGCTATTTTTGGTTTCTCAATAAATGATCAACCTGTAATGTCACTGGTTTTAGTCTGCAAGATTTGTTTGTTCTGTTAATTGAGTATGAATCATTTTACTAAAAGAATGAAAATTCATTTATTAAGTGTTCATACTCTTCTATGAGTTCACAATGACAAGTTTGTGATTTTCTGAGTGTGATTAAGAAAAGACTAGAGCTCTATTTTTCTATCTCTGGGTATTCTTTTTGAATCAGGTTTTGGCCCTTGAATGTTGATATTACTTGATACTTGAACATTCTTTTCTGTTCCAGAAGTTAAAGGCAAACATTTGAAAATAATTTGTGTTTACAGAATTTCTTGAATCTATGAATTGATATATTTAATCAGTTTTTGAGTGTATTTATTTAATATTTGTAAATAATGACCCAAGAAACTGGTAACAGTGATTTTTCTCTTGTGAGTTAGGGGCTAGGAGTAAAAGGCAGATTTATTTCCACGCCTACACTTTTCAACTGTTTGCTTATCATTACTACTGATCATTTAACAATTATATGAATTTTATATTAACTTTGTATATGGTGAATATTTGAAAATAAAGGTGGAAAAATTCAAAATTAAACAGTTTCTCATGTTGTAAAGGTGATAAAATCTATCATTTTGGTTAAATTTTATATGTGTATATGTAATTTCTTACCTTAAATACAGACATCATAAAAATTATATCCCAGCTTAGCATTCAATTATAGTTGTAAAGGATATATGAGGTAAAGGATATATGAGGGCTCTCTGGAAAGTATTCAGCCATAAATGCCTCTATTTTTCATATTGCACAACTGGATTTTTTTCCAGACAGGCCTCGTATACTGCTTAGGAGTATATCACAGAAAGTAAGTAGATGTAGATCAATAATTTATGAAGAAGAAATTTCAACACCAAATTCATAAAATTTTATTTAAAAATAAACACAAAGTAACTTTTCTGAGTACCTCATATGTACCAAAAATGGTTGATTTGACAGAAAACTTCTTAAATAAAAAGTATTATTTTGACTAAATTTCATAATAAACTAAACAAACAAAAAAATGTATTTAAATTGAGCAAACTTGTGAGACCTGGAAATCGCTATACATATTAACATATAATGCTTATTCTGAGATTTTATTTATATAGAATCAAAGTTGTATATACCTCTTTCTCTTCTTTGTCTTAGCTTCCTTCCCATTCTCCTTCTATTCTCTTAATTTGTCTTTTCTTATTTTCTTCTTCTCTCTGAATAATTATGTTCAAAGTCATTAGGTGAGGCTGAGGCAGGTGAGTGTCTGCACTGGGGAGGTGGGATGGGTCACGGTGGTCTAGATTGAGATGTCAGTGCCCCTACAGAGTGAGGAAGGTTTCTGCATGAAAGGACCACCAGGTCTGGGTGCTGAAGCCCATGAAGGGTAATGGGGAAATTCATGTATTAGAGTATCCTATTGTATGTATCAGAGCTCAAGCTGGGTATGTAGGGCACACCTGCAGAAAGTTTCTTAATGAGGCTATCAGAGCCCAACTGTGAACAAGAAGACTGCCCAGAACTGGCTGTCAAAGACCAAATGGTGTGAGAAAATTATCTATCCAGGGAAACTCTCACTATGGGCATCAGAGCCTGAAGACAGAAGAGGTGATTCAAGCAGGAGGGACTGGTCCGGACTATCAGAGTTTGAAAGTGCCCGTGCATAGCAGCTGCTTGGCATAGTATGCCAGAAATCAAGCAAAGTGAGGAGAGCATCAACATAGAAGGATGAGCTGACATGAAATGTTAGGTAGAGTTAGGTGGGCATCCATGTGGGGACAGGGGAGTGGGCAGCCTAGCTTGAGGATGCAAATTTCATGCATTGTGAAGAGAAGGCCATGCTGGTGGAAAGGTGGCAGGGAGGAGGGGAAGAGAGAAGCAGCAGAGGCTTAGGGCAGTGTCTGAGAACCTACCTGAGTGGGATAAGGAAGGTATCTTCAAAGGGGAAGGGGACAATGAGATAAGGAGATCTGTTACATACAAGGGGATTGATCAAATAGGTACATGTATTCTGGGTAATGAGAGCTGGGTTTCCCACTTTTAGAAAAGGCTTCGAATGAAAAAAGATAAAGCAAAATTAATGTTGCTATATTAACACTGAACAAGTGGCATTGAGTTCAGTGGTGAACTCAGAGTTTCCAATACATGTAGCTGGTATATATATATTTCTCTCTCTATATATCTATATATATCTATATATCCATATCTATATCTATATCTATCAATTGATTGATCGATCGATAGATATCTACAGGGTCTGGCAGAAGTAGTGTTCCCTCGCCACTTCACGCTTCACGGTTTGCGGCTTCAGTGCTTCGCGGGTTTCCCCAAAATATTCATCAAAAAATAAAAATGAAAAAATACCACCATGTCGGCAGCCACATGGCGGAAAGGAACGTTGACGGGGTTTTAGTGTTGTGTTGGCGATCACTTGTTTTGTTTAAGCGATAACTTTTTATTAATTAAGCCCTTAT
>PVKE010028102.1:0-21155 GCA_004027555.1 Craseonycteris thonglongyai | reverse complement strand
GATACTGAAGATAAAGAACACGATCTCATCCCGCATACTGAAGTACGCTGGCTCAGTAAAGGTAAAGTTCTTACAAGATTTGTGAACTTAATTGAAGAAATAAAAACATTTATACATGATAAAAATGAAAATTACGATGAACTAACAGACTCTTGCTAGCTGGTGGATTTAGGTTTTCTTGCTGACACCATGGAAAAATTAGATTCTTTCAATTTGGAGTTGCAGGGAAAAGACAAAGATATAGCTGAAATGATAAGCTCTAAACGCATTGAAAGCGAAATTGACTTTGTTGATATCACATCTGCATATCAAGTCTCTCGTGCACTTCCCATATATGAGGAAAATGCTAGGTAACAATGAATTAAACGTGTCATTATTTATTGAGACCCTGCAAGTGCTTCAAAACAGTTTGAAGAGAGATTTCTGCAGTTTACAAATATCGAGCCAACTGTCTCCTTCTGTATCAATCCTTTTACTTGCCAAATAAATGGAATAGAACTAGCCGCATGTATTGCAGACCTTGTTCAGGAGAAAGCAGAAGAACTAGGGGAAGCCGGGATGGCTCAGTGGGTTGGGCGCTCACTTTGCAGCGCCGGGGACTAGGGGTCGAGGGGTCGAGACCCAGCCCCGGCCCGTGCGGAACCATGTGCTGAATTGGGAGCTCCCCTGGTTCAGTTCTCTCTCTGTCTCTGTATCTCTCTCTCTCTCCTCTGTCAAAATAAATAAATAAATAATATATATATATATATAAAAAAAGAAAGCAGAAGAACTAGAGTTAGAAATTTTGAATCTTAAGAACGATATTTTGCTAAAATCCTTAATATCAGAGGGCTTATGGAACATAGTCGACAAAGAAAGGTTCCCATTTTTTAAAAAAGCGGCATATAAAATCAAATCTTTTTTTGGGTCAACGTATTTATGCGAATCTTTGTTTTCAAACATGAATTTAATAAAATCACGATATAGATCTCGACTTACCGATGAGCATCTTAATAATTGTTTACTAACAGGGTTGTCGTCATACTCTCCTAATTATGAGGCACTGGCCAATGAAATGCAATGCCAAAGATCACACTGACAGATTGGTTGTTGTTTTTTTAAAATATATTTTTATTTATTTATTTATTTTTGACAGGGAGAGAGAGAGATACAGAGACAGAGACAGAGAGAGAACTAAACTGGGGGAGCTCCCAGTTCAGCATATGGTTCCGCACGGGCTGAGGCCGGGATTCGATCCCTGGTCCCCAGCACTGCAAAGTGAGGGCTTAACCCACTGAGCCATCCTGGCTTCCCCAGATTGGTTTTTTTTATGTTTTCTTTTATGTTTTTTTTAAATGATTTTATTATACGTGTGTTTTTTATTTACTTTGTATTACGTTTTGTATATATGTTTCTTTGTGTGTATATAATTTGTACGATAAATTTATTATTTTAAAATTATTTTTGTTTATTATTTTTTATTCTTGTTCAATAATAAATATCCTTAGAAATAGCTGGTGCCCGCCGCCCTACTGATATTTTAGAATGTGCCCATGGGTATAAAAAGGTTGGGAACCCCTGATCTAGGCCTTTCTTTACGTCTTTTAGAGTAAAGTGTTTAACTTCTTCGTTTTCACCTGTGTTATCGTCCCTTGAATTATCTTGGCATATTCCAGATGTCGTTTCCACCAAATTCGCTTCATCTGTTTCTTCTTCTATCAGTAATTCTTGGATATCTTCAACAGTCATACCATCAAAACCTTTCCCCCTTATAGGCTTAGCAAGTTCTGCTACTGCATCCATTGTGATTTCTGCTGGCTCAATTAGATTTTCACTTTGAATTGACTCTGGCCATGTATTTTCCAACAAGCACATAATGTCATCGGTTTTATTTCTTTGATGAATGAATTTATGAGATTAATACAGCCCAAGATTATAAAAAAAGCTTCCATGCTTCCATGGTTTTTATAGATTCATTATCATCTGCATTATTTGGGAGTTTTACTAATTTTGGATGAGATATTTTTTGCTCTTAAAAGCTCTTATTACGCTTCATGTTCTTCAGGGATTCCATAATTCTCAAACCATGTTAGAGTAAAATCATGTTCTAGGGATGCCATGTTATACGAGGACTTTCCCCAATTCTTTTTTTTTTTAATTTTTTTTTATTGCTTTGACAGAGAGAGAGAGAGTGAGAGAGAGAGCGACGGAGACAGAGAGAGAACCGAACTGGGGGCACTCCCCAGTTCAGCACATGGGTCCGCACGGGCCAGGGCCGGGACTCGATCATCGGTCCCCAGCGCTGAAAAGTGAGTGCCTAACCCACTGAGCCATCCCGGCCTCCCTTTCCCCAATTCTTGAACTATTACAGAAGTACCGTGTTATACAAGGGTTACCTGTATATATGTATAGGGAAAACATAGTATAATAGAGTTTGGTACTGTCTTTGGTTTCAGGCGGTCTTAGAATATGCCCCCCACGGATAAGTGAGGACTATGATACTGCTTCTGACCCTGCTTGCCAGCCATCTCTCTGGACTGGTTCCTGGCACTATAGCATTCTAACTGCTGGCACCCTCAACTGACACCAACAGCTCACAAAGGGCACGGAATGAACCCTAAAAGTCTGTTTGGTCAAGGCTAATTTTCTAAGAAATTTTACCACTTGAGTTCCCCCAAAGTTCATTTAGAATAAGGAAAAGGATGTCAGTGATGGCTATTCCCACCTTACAGATTTTTAGGAGCTGAACCACCAAATTCTCTCAACTAATGCCTAGTAAAAGAGAACACCCTTCCTTGAACCTGAATGTATCTCCATTGATAAATGTTATGTGTAAGCCTACTGAGTCTTCTTTGTTGTCCAAGGACACAAGATGTTCAGCAATTAGTTCATATATTCTACATCCCCACAGCGAGAGAAGGGAACAGCTAAATGGCATTCAGCTCCATATTAGTTTCTTTTAAAGATATATTTTTATTGTTTTTTGACAGAGAGAGACAGAGAGAAGAGGGAGGGTCCAGAGCAGTCTCCATAGTTGATAGCATTCATTTTCCATCTAGTTGCACTCCAGAAATTAGTTTCTTTTATCCCTGAGCATACTTCTCATTATATTCTTGCTCAGGCTGTTTCTTCCACCTAGAAGGCCCTCTCTTGCCTCCTCCATGGAATAAAGCCCTATCCATCCTTAAAGGCAGAGCTCGCATGCTCCCTCTTTGATAATACATATACCTTCTCTATCCCTCCTCTGGACCTCAGAAGCACTGTGTACCTCTCTAGAACTTTCACTTTATCCCTTTAGGGCAGAATATGATTCATCGAGTTCTTCCTACAGGATCATTCACAGCACTGGCACAAAGTAGATATTTTCTTAATGTATTTAATGAATGAATGTTAATACCTGGCTAGACTAAAATGTAAAACCATGTCATAAATCAACAGCAGTGGAAAAAGTGGAGGCAATGCCTTGCAGGTATGCCTAGGAGAGCCAGGACCAAAGCCCATCCATCGCAATAGCCTTGGGTTCCATGGCATATCAGCAGCCCTTCTCTCCACAGTACTCACAGAGAGGAGGTCCAAAGAGCACTGTGTCCAGGGCCTTCAGTTGCAGTTTCTGCCGATGGCTCCGGTCTGTCATCTTTAGCACAGTCCCTGTCATGGTGGTATTGGTTACAGCAAGCCTGTGGAAGCAAAGAGTAGGTGATCAGTTCACTGCCAGCAAAGGTAGGAAAAATCCTGGTAAAATTTCCCACCTCCTCCAGAAACACTTCTGTGACTTCTAGCTCTTGGTGACTGCTCCCTTCTGCATTCTAGAACACAGAGTCTATACTAGTGGATTTCAATGGGAACTATGCAGAAACAGATAACATTTACCAAGAATTTGGGGATGCTGAGATAGCTCAACAGGTTGAGCACTTTCCTTGCAACCACAAGGAAAGAAAGAAAGAGTGAGTGCAAATGTGAGAGAGAGAGCGAGAGAGAGAGAGAGAAAGAAAGAAATTAAAAAATTAAGAAAGAAAAAAACAATTTGTTCACCCTTCTACTCATGTCCACGATTTCTTGAGTATCTTGTTCTTTAACCCTTTTAGTGTGATGAGACTATATATCGGCTTTTGCACCTCGAGCGAAAAGTGCAGCGGGACAATATGTCGGATCATACCTAGACCACAGTTAAATTACCCTTTGTATTTCTTGCTAGTACCACTGGCAGAAGATAGCACTAAGAGGGTTAAGGATTATCCATTGTGACCATTCCCACAGCCAACTATAAATATTCTGTTGTGCTTCCCATTGTAGTAATTACCCACTATATATCCATACCCACATTTGAGCCATTTGTAAGTGCATTTTCTTGTCCCGCCCTGGTCAAAATGCCATGTCACATGACCTAATGAATTGGGGGGACCTCTTAATTATCCTAATCCTAACCCAATAAAATATATTTAATAATGAATATATTTAATATTCATTAAATATAAATCTGTTGATGACAAACACTGCATCTGTCTTACTAGCTTATGTTTGAGTCACTGTAATTTACTCTCAGTCAGAATACTGTAATTGTTTTATGACCTTCAACTGTAGTATGATAATTCTAATAAGAGAGGGCCTGTAAACAAGAAAATAACCTCGGAAAGTTTTTCTTCTGTTGGAACACAGTGAGTATAGGAGGAGGAGGATATAAGATAGGAAAGACTGAGACGTCATCAAGACGACAGTGTGAGAGGATCTCTTGAAACCTCTCCTGGAAAAAATAATTTAAACAACTAAAACCCAACCAATGAATCCCTAAGCAACACATAGCCTCGGCTGAGGGACCCACTCATCGCAAGAAAACACCTAAAGCCAGAGAAAGGGAACTGAATGAGAGAGAGAAAAAGAAAGCAGTGTGAAGACACGCTGCAGAGTGCGACCTGGAGACTTACCCTGTGACCCACCCGGAGACTGACCCAGACACCAGCAGAGGACAGACTAAAGTGGGAGCGCGGGTTGAGGCACAGAACGACTCTGGGTGGGTTGGAGGCCTAGAATGGGCAAAGACAGAGGCGCAGAAGCCAGAATGTGGGGTGCATGGTAGAAGCAGGCGCAGCTGATTGTAGCAAGCACCACAGCAAGGGGAGCAGTCATGGCATGGTGAGGGAGCCATAGCACAGTACAGGAGGCCAGAGCGAGGCACCAGCAGCAGCCAGAAATTGGCATAGGTGAATCAGGTAGCTGAAACTGGGGCCCATGGAGCGTAGGCCAGGCAACTAACTGGTAGCTGGAGTGCAGGCAGCAGGAGTGTAATGGCAGTTGAAGCACAGAGTGGCCTTTGATGAGGTGGGGCCCCAAATAGAGCACTTCATTGCCTTCAACATAGAGCCTGGCTGCTTCCCCTTGCTCTTTCCCAGGGCTCACCCTGTCAGCCATGCCCAGAGCCTGCCTTCAGTGAGCTGTTGCTGGAAAGCCACCATTCCCTGTGACGCAAACAGACCTGCACCTTTCCCAACAAATACCGCCCCCACTCTTCCCGCTAAAGCCAGCAGAGGGAAGCTGCTATTACCCTGTGATGCAAACAGACCTGCACCTTCCCCAACAAACCCCACCCCCACCTATTCCACTAAAGCCAGCAGAGCGGTCTAGGAAAACTGAAGCACAGGCATAGCAGTTTCTAACTGCAGTGGATTCTTGAAGAAATAGAATACCATCGCCCACCATATCTTCCCAAAAAGAAAAGGTAGAGACCAGGATGACTGAGTCAAAAAAAAAGCCCACCTTGTAGGTAATCTCCCACCGTGAGAAAACCAAATAAACAAAAGAAAATATAAGACACTGCAGCAACACAAGCTAGGAAGTAAAAGAAGCATTTCTGTACATCTACCAGGGGAAAAGTTCTCATGTCCAAGAAAAGAAACACTCCAACAGCAATGAATACCCTTGTGAACAAAGAGGTTCAAAAAGAAAAAGAAAAATCTCCAGAGAAGGAACTTGAAGATATGGAAACATATGACCTAAATGACACAGAATTCAAAACTGCAATTCTGAAAACACTCAAAGAGCTCAAAAAAAACTGGTGGAGTACACAGGGGGAGAAAAGTGATCTCAGAAAGAAAATTCAATCTATAAAAAAGAAGCAAATAGAAATAAAAAACACAATGAAAGAAATGAAAAATGACATGGCTAGCATAGGAAGCAGAGCTGACCAGATAGAGGAAAGAATTACTGAAATCGAAGACAGAAATTTGGAAAAGTCACAGAAAGAAGAACTAAAATAAATGAAAGATATCTAGAAGAACTATCTGACTTCACTAGAAAGAATAATATAAAGATAATAGGTATTCCGGAGGGAGCAGAGGACAAGATGGGCACAAAAATTTGCTCAAATAGTAGATGAGAACTTCCCAAATCTTTGCAAGAGCTGGAACCTCAAATTCAAGAAGTAAACAGGACCCTTAGCTACTTGAATTTAAGCAGACCCTCTCCAAAGCACATTATACTGATGATGTCAAGGGTCAAAGACAAAAAAAGAATCCTCAGGTCAGCCAGAAGAAAGAACACTATAACCTATAAAGAAAGGTCCATCAGACTATTATCAGATTTCTTAATACAAACTCTACATGCCACAAGGGAGTGGAATAAAGTATTCAAAATATCAAAGGAGAAAAATTACCAACCAAGAATCCTGTACCCAGCAAAGTTATCCTTTAGATATGAAGGAGGAATAAAGATCTTTGCAGACACACAGAAACTGCAGGAATTCTCCAGCACAAGGCCAGCATTTCAATAAATATTGAAGGAAGCAATTGGCCCTGAAACAAAAAGTAAAAATACATAGGGATAAACTGGAACAGCAAAAACATAAAATGAAGTAAAGTAAAGGTTTAAAGTTCCAAAGAGAATGGAAGTAAGAAACATTCTCAAGGAAAGGAACCATGGCATATATGAAACATTCTTTTATATAAAGTTCATGGTAACTACTGTGAATGAACTTAGAACTGAGACACATAACAATAAATAAAGAGAATACAGAAAAAAATAGACATAAACACCATGAAACTAAAATAACTGATAGAAATAAAACAGCAAAGGAGCAAAAACAAAAAACAAAAACAAAAAAATACCTGAAAACAAAAGATAAAATGGCTATAGGAAATCATCATATATCAATCATCACCATAAATGTAAATGGACAGAGCTCACCAATAAAAAGACATAGAGTAGCAAACTGGATTAAGGAACAAAAACCAACTTTATGCTGCCTACAAGACACACACCTCAGCCACAAGGACAAACACAGACTCAAAGTGAAAGGGTGAAAAAAAATACTCCAAGCAAATGGCACCCAGAGAAAAGCAGGTGTAGCCATACTTACATCTGATGAAGCAGACTTCAGGATCAAAAAGATAATAAGAGACAAAGATGAACATTTCATAATGATAAAGGAGGCAATAACAAAAACATATTATACTTATTAATATATATGCTCCCAACCAAGAAGCTCCAAAATATACAAAGCAACTACTAACAGATCTAAAAGGAAAAACTGACAAAAACACAATTATAGTATGGGACTTAAATATCCCATTGACAGCCATGAATAGATAATCCAAACAGAAAATAAATAAGAAAATATCAGCTTCAAATGATACATTACAGCATTTGGACACAGTTGACATTTAAATAATACTTCATCCTACAATGCATGACTATACATTCTTTTCTGGTGCACATGGAACATTCTCAAGGATAGACCACATGCTGGGACACAAAGCTAGCCTCAGCAAATTTAAGAAGATTGAAATTATACCAGATATATTCTCTGATCACAAAGCTTTGAAATTCGAAATCAACTACAAAAAGAAAGCACATATACATGGAGATCACAAAACATGTTATTAAAAAATGACTGGATCAAAGAAGAGATTAAAAAATACATAGAAACAAATGACAATGAAAACACAACGTACCAAAATTACTGGGATGCAGCAAAAGCAGTATTAAGAGGAAAATTTATATCACTACAGGCCTTTCTCAAGAAATAAGAAAAAATCACAGGTAAACAACCTAATATCACATCTTAAAGAACTAGAAAAAGAACAAAAAGCACCCAAAGCCAGCAGAAGGAAAGAAATCATAAAAATTAAAGCAGAACTAAATGAAATAGAGAATAGAAAAACAAAAGAATAAATTAATGCAACAAGGAGCCGGTTCTTTGAAAAAAATTAATAAAATTGACAAACCCCTGGCTAGGCTCACAAAGGGAAAAATAGAAAAGACACAAATAATACAAATTATAAATGAAAGAGGGGAAATTACAACTGATAGCACAGAAGTACAAAGGATCATACAAGAATACTATGAAGGACAATATGCCACCCAATTTTGCAACCTAGAGGAAATGGACAAGTTTTTAGAAACATACAGTTTACTTAGACTGAATCAAAGAGAAATCGATAACCTAAACAGACCAATCAATAGTAAGGAAACTGGAATAATCATCAAAAACCTCACCAAAAGCAACAGTCCAGGACTACACAGTCTCACTAATCATTTTATCAGGCATTCAAAGAGGAACTAACACCTGTCCTCCTCAAACTTTTCCAAAAAATTGAAGAAAAGGCAATACTTCCCAACTCATTCTATGAGGCCACATTACCCTAATACCAAAGCCTGGCAAGAACGTCACAAAAAAAGACAACTATAGACCAATATCTCTGATGAACACAGATGCAAAAATCCTAAACAAAATACTAGCAAACAGAATACAACAATGCATTAAAAAGATTATATGTCACGATCAAGTGGGATTCATCCAGGGCACAAGGATGGTTCAACATATGCAAATCAATCAATGTGATAAACCACATAAACAAACTAAAGATAAAAACCATATGATTATATCAATCAATGGAGGAAAAGCATTCGACAAGATACAACATCCAGGGAAGCCAGGATGACTCAGTGGGTTAAGCACTCACTTTCCAGCCCCAGGGACCGAGGATCAAATCCCGGCCCCGGCCTGTGTGAACCCATATGCTGAACTAGGGAGTGCCCCCAGTTCGGTTCTCACTGGGGTGACACAGCCCAGTTCCTGCCCTGTGCAGCCCCGCGCCCACCTGTGGAATGAAACTATGTGGAAAAACCAATGATGTACAACTATGGAGACTGTTCGGGGCCCTCCCCCTTCTCGCTTTCTCTCTCTCTCGCTTTCTTTCTCTCTCTCTCTCTCTCTCTCTCTCTCTCTCTCTCTCTCTCTCTCTGTCAGAAACAATAAAAATAAATCTTAAAAAAAAAAAAGATGCAACATCCATTTATGATCAATACACTTACGGTAATAAAATGGGTATAGAAGGAAAGTACCTCAACATAATAAAGGCCATATATGACAAACCCTCAGCAAATGTCATACTGAATGGGAAAAACTGAAACTCTTTCTTCTAAAATCAGGAACAAGACAGGGATGTCCCTTGTCAACACTGTTATTCAACACAGTGATGGAAGTTCTAGCCAGAGCCATTAGGCAGGAAAAGGAAATAAAAGGCATCCAAGTTGGGAATGAAGAAGTTAAATTGTCACTTTTTGCAGATGACATGATCCTTTATATAGAAAACCCTAAAGACTCCACCAGAAAACTATTACAAATAATAAATGAATACAGTAAAGTTGCAGAATACATAATCAATGTACAAAATCCACAGCATTTTTATATACAAACAATGAAACTTCTGAAAAAGAAATGAAATAAAATGATACTGTTTGTGATCAAAAACAAAAAGAATAAAATACTTGGGAATAAACTTAACACAGAATGTGAAGGACTTATACATGGAAAACTATAAGACACTATTAAAAGAAATTAAAGAAGATACAAAGAAATGGAAAGATATTCCATGTTCATGGATTAGAAGAATAAACATAGTTAAAATGGCCATGTTATAAAAGCAATATACAGATTTAATGCAATTCCCATCAAAATCCCACAGACATTCTTTCAAGAAATAATTTTTTTTTTAATTATCAGATTCATATGGAGCCACAAAAGACCCCAAATCGCCAAAGCAATCTTCCAAAAAAGGAATAAGGCTGGAGGCATCACACTCCCCAGCTTCAGTCTATACTACAAAGCATCAATAATCAGAACAGCTTGGTATTGGCAGAAAAACAGACATACAGACCAATGGAACAGAATCGAAAACCCAGAAATAAACACACAAGTATATAAGCAGATAATCTTTGACAAAGGAGCAAACAATATACAGGGGAGGAAAGAAAACCTCTTCAGTAAATGGTGCTGGGAATATTGGAAAACTATATGCAAAAGAATGAATCTGGACTGTGAACTGTCACCATATACCAAAATTAACTCAGAGTGGATTGAAGACCTACACATAAGATCTAAAACAATAAAGTACATAGAAGAAAGCATTGGTACTAAACTTATAGACCTTGGGTTCAGAGAGGACTTTATGAACTTGATCCCAAAGCAAGGAGAGTAAAAGCAAAAATAAATAAATGGGACTATATCAAACTAAAAAGCTTCTACACAGCAAAGGACATTCTCAACAAAGCAAAAAGGAAACCAACCTAGTGGGAGAAAATATTTGCAAACAATGCCTCTGATAAGGGACTAATATTAAAAACTCATACAACTCAACAAGAAAACAAATGATCCAATTAAAAAATGGGCAGAAGGCCTAAACAGACACTTCTCCCATAGAGACATACAAACAGCCAACAGATACGTGAAAAATGCTCAACATCCCTAGCAATTAGGAAAATGCAAATTAAAACCACAATGAGATAATCACCTCACACCTGTTAGAATGACTATAATCAATAAGACAAGGAATAACAAGTGCTGGAGAGGCTGTGGAGAAAAAGGAACCCTCACACACTGCTGGTGGGAATGCAAATTGATACAACCACTGTAGAAGGCAATGTGGAGATTCCTCAAAAAACTAGGAATGATGGAGGCCGGGATGGCTCAGTGTTAAGCGCTCACTTTGCAGCCCTGGGGACTGAGGATCAAATCCTGGCCCTGGCCCTGGCCCATGTGGACCCATATGCTGAACTGGGGAGTGCACCCCAGTTCAGTTCCTGCCCTGTGCAGCCCCTCACCCACCTGTGGAATGAAACTGTGTGGAAACGTCAATGATGTGCAACTATGGAGACTGTTCTGGGCCCTCCCCCTTCTCTCTGCCTCTATCTCTGTCTCTGTATCTCTCTCTCGATCTCTCTCTAACAAAAAACAATAAAAATAAATCTTAAAAAAAAAAACTAGGAATGAAATTGTCATATGACCCAGCAATCCGTCTCCTGGGTATCTACCCACAAAACCTGAAAACCGTAATCCACAAAGATACATGTACTCCAATGTTCATCGCAGCACTGTTAACGGTGGCCAAGTCATGGAATCAACCAAAGTGCCCTTTGATAGATGACTGGATAAAGAAGTTGTGGTACATTTACACAATGGAATACTACTCAGCAATAAGACATGATGAAATACAGTCATTTGTGACATGGATGGACCTTAAAAACATCTTATTAAGGGAAATAAGTCAAACTGAAAGAATCAAGAAACATATGACCTCCCTTATAGGCGGAATATAAAACTGAAAGTAACAAAGAAACAAAGACTCATGGAGATAGTCAATAGTTTAGTGGTTACCTGAGCATAACGGGGGAGGTGGTTGGGTGAGCTGGGAGGGGGGGGAGGGAGGGGGTATCAAATATATGGCGATGGAAAGAGAGCTGATTCTGGGTGGTGAGCACATAATGCAATGTATAATCAATGTAATGTAGAATTGTACACCTGGAAACAATGTAACTGTTATCAACCAATGTCACCCCAATAAATATAATAATAATTTTAAAAAAAGATAGGAAAGACTGAAAATCCACTGGTCTGGGTCTCACAAGTGAGCATTTACTGCTATACTACCCCATAAATCAGTGTTCTTTTGGAATGCATAGCTTTTTTTCCATAGGTAGAAAAGAAGCTTCTGACATCACCGTGCATGTTTATACTCCTCCCTGGGCATGAAGAAGCAGCTACCGGTACTTCCTTCTCTAGCCCTGGAAAGCAATCACGCCTACCAACAAGAGAGGCAATGAGACAGTGATGGAAAGTGGCAGGGGAAGGGGTGTCGGGAGATGTAGTTTCTGGTCTCAGCTCTATCACTAAGTGACTAACTTGTCTAATCCATTGCTTGGTCCCTTCCTGGGGCCTGAGTTTCCTTTTTTGTAAGCTTATGTAAAATCAGATGCTTCCTATAAGCCTGGGAATTCTCAGGGATCCTACTTAGAGTACTTCTGTCAGGTGTACTGGCCTTCATCTAACTCAGGGGTATCAAACTAGCAGCCCATGGGCCAGGAGGTAATTTTTTGTGGCCCATGATACTCTGAAATAAAATGAAACTAGAAAAAATTGTTATGAAGAAAATGGGGCTTAGGAGAGATCGAGGCAATATTCGTAAAAATTTTTTCTAGTTTCATTTTATTTCAGAGCATCGTGGGCCACAAAAAATTACCTCCCGGCCTGCGGGCCGCCAGTTTGACACCCCTGACTAACTGATCAAAATAAGTGTCATCTTTTCTACAGTCTATCTATCAAACAAACCTGTGAACCTGAATGATATTTACTTCTAAGTAATAAGAGAAATAAGAAACTAACATTTACTAAGCAGCTACTGTGTATCTTGTACTGTTCTGACACTTTACAAGTACATACAATTCCTCATTTAGTTCTCATGACTTTAAGAACACAGTTCTATTATTAGCTCCAGTTTACAGATAGGAAAACTAAGACTTAAGAGTTGAGTAACTTGCCTAAAGTCACAAAGCAAATAAGTGGCAAAGCCAGAAAACAAACGTGCTAAATTCTTTCCATTATACCACGCTGCCTAGTAATAGGCCTAGAACCACCTCCACCAAAGGCCTCATGCTTCCTGCTATTGGTAAGGTGCCACAGCTTGGCTTCCTCTATTCCTGAGCTGAGCCCAGCTGGGTCTGGGCTTAGATCTAGTCTTAGCCACAGGAAGGCTAAGTGAGCCCACAACCTGAGAACTCACTTCCTACTTTTTTTTTTTTTTTAATTGTTTTTGACAGAGAGAGAGAGAGAGAAAGAGAGATACAGAGACAGAGAGAGAACTGAACGGGGGCACTCCCCAGTTCAGCACATGGGTCCGCAAGGGCCGGGGCCGGGATTCGATCCTGGGTCCCCGGCGCTGCAAAGTGAGCGCTTAACCCACTGAGTCATCCTGGCTTCCCCTGACTTCTTACTTTATGCTTTACAGTTTTAACACAAACCACAGCCATTTCTCAAGATAAAATGTTCCAATGATCCACAAGGTAATACTGTTATTTCCATAGGTAATGAGGAAAAAAACTAAATCCTGGAGCTTCATGTTCAGTCATCTATTCAATAGCCTATCTCTTCCATTGAACATGGAGTTCCTAAAGGCAGATGTGAGGTCTAATGAGTGTCTTTGGCCTCGGGGCCCAGGAGAGAGAGCATGGTATATGGTAGATGCTTGGTAAAGTTTTGTTAGATAAAACCAAACTTAATATTTCCAGGAAGTCCATCTTCAAATACATGGGGCAAGAGGAAGATGCAGGGGAAAAAGCAGGGCACTTAGAACCAGGTAGACCTGAATTCAAATCCCAGCTCTGCTACTTAACAGCTTGGATAAATCATAAAATATTTGAAATTCAGTTTGTTCACCCAAAAGTTGGAATAGTAATTCCTTTCTCCAAGAATGGTGAGAATCAACTGAAATAATAGGTATAAAGACACTCTATAATAGGATAAACATCAAGATTACTACTCTCTCCAGAATAGGGAGACGCTGCAGAGTGGAGGCTGAAAGCAGCAGACGAGGGAACAGGCAGCTCAGCTAGGCCTGAACACTAGTGCTGACTAGCTCTGTGGCTGAAGATGCGATGTGTGGGCATTCCAAGAGCTTCCGCCTTCTCCTTTGCTGAAACTCACAATCAAATGTACCTACATTATAAAATGACAAATTATACACAATTGGCACTTACCAGGGAGTAAGCCCTTTGAGGGCAAAAGCTGGTTGTTACCATCTTTATCCCCAGTGCCCAGCACAAGTGCTTGGCACACAGCAAGTACCCCATAAAGATTTGCTGAATGAATAAGTAAATGGATTAATGACTGAATGACATAGGACACTAGTCTAACATAACAGGAAGTCCAAACAGTATTTCATCTCCTTCTCACTCCCACCCCCAAGCGCTAGCATATTGTGCCTATAAAGTAATTAAGAGTTAGGACACAACAGCTGTTGGAGGAGTCATTTCAGAGAGAAGGTTGGGTCCAATGGTAGTCAGATTGCTGCACCACTTCTTTAGAGTAGATACACTGTATATGGCTAATCCAGGAGAAGCTAAAAGAGTCTAGAGGCCCCTGGGCAATAAAAGAGTCATCTTCTGGGGAGACGACAACAACAACAACAAAACAAAACAAAAAGAGAGAGGGAGAGAAATGCCACAGGCTTTGAAGTTTACCCAGATCTAGGTTCAAATCATAGTTTTGCTTCTAACTAGCCATGTGACATTGGAAAAGTTACTTAGCCAGTTTCATCATCTCTATACAATATCACCTACCTCGTAAGAGTGATGTAAGAATTAAATGAGATACTATACATAAAATGTTGAAGTAGAGTGCCTGGCATGTACTAAGCACTCAATAAATGGAAGTCTATGCTCTGGGTCTTACTGCTTCTCTCTCTCTTTCTCTCTCTCTCTCTCTCTCTCTCTCTCTCTCTCTCTCTCTCTCTCTGTCAAAAACAATAAAAAATAAATCTTTGAAGAAAAAAGAATGGCAGTCTATTAGTATTAGTCTCAATATTGATAGAAATATTAAATAAGAGAATGGATGCTAAGGACCCATCATGCTTTATAGCCAGTGCACAGTAGATGTGAGAAGAGGAGCAGTCCACAGATTCTGCCCTCAAAAGGGTGAAACCTCATTTAACTGTTCAGAGCAGCCTGAGGGCATGCCGACTCCAGGCCATTTCCTGCACCAAATGAAAGAACCCAGTCTCCTCCTGACCTTGGCATGGCATGGCCACTGAGCTGCAGCTTCCGGAAGGTCTCCTCATACTGAGGCAGCTCCACATATGTGATCAGCCACTGCACCACCTCATCCACGGTCCAGTTGTACACTGTGGGAAGAGACAAGCAAAGCCATGACTCCAAAATGCCAAGCACTACTTGCGCAGATGTGAGGTCTAATGTATGTCTTTGGCTTCAGGGTCCCGGAGAGAGTATGGCATATGGTAGATGCTTGGTAAAGTTTTGTTAAATAAAACTAAATAGTTCCAGAAAGTCCATTTTCAAATACATGGGGCAAAAGGAAGATGCAGTGAAAAAGAAGGACAGTTAGAACCATGCAGACCTGAGTTCAAATCCCAGCTATGCCACTTACCAACTTGGATAAATCATAAAACATTTGAAATTCAGTTTGTTCACCCAAAAGTTGGGATAGCAATTCCTTTCTCCCAGAACTGTTAGAATCAAGCGAAATAATAGGTAGAAAAGCACTCTATAATGGAATGTGCAAACATCAAAATTATTACGCTCTCCAGAGTGGGAAGAATCTATAGAGGAGTCACACTGACCTTAACATTTACCATGTTTATGTGTTTAACATCTCCCTCTCCCATAAAATCCTGCATATGAAAGATATAAACTCTATTTCTTATTTATATACATATGACATAATATAGGCTTACATAGAAAGATAGATCCAGATGATATCACTTAAGCCCTGATCCAGATAATACCTGCAGACAGCCCTATTCACAGATTTTTTCGTTTTGTTCAACAAGTATTCCCCTTTTTCTTATATCAGATTGAAAAGATTTTCTGTCATAACAGTAGCCAATTCTAACTACAACAACTACTGAGTGATCACTCACAACATAGCAAATCACATCATCACCATACATGGACCACTGTAGCTAACTGTTCCTCAATATTATAATGTTGTGATTTTTAAATGAATAATTATAAAAATAATCTTTTTTTTTAATATTTATTTTTATTGTTTTTTGACAGAGAGAGAGACAGAGAGAAGGGGAAGGGCCCCAAGCAGTCTCCATAGTTGACAGCATTAGTTTTCCACATAGTTTCACTCCATAGGTGAGCACAGGGCTGCGCAGGGCAAGAACTGGGTTGGGAGCCTCCCACATAGGCCCTGGCAAGAACCGAATTGGGGGCACACCCCAGTTCAGCATATGGGTCTGCCTGGGTCAGGGCCGGGATTCGATCCTCAGGCCCCGGGCCGCAAAGCGAGCACTTAACCCATTGAGCCATCCCAGCTTCCCAGAAATAAGCTTTTAAAATAATTTTAATATTTGTGTGGTGTTTCAACACATAGGTAACAAATTTATATCCATACTGTGTCAAGAGTGAACAATAAAGGAATAGAAGTGAACATAATACACAAGGAATAAGTTAAAGCCAAGTGAAGGTCAAATGACATCATGTTATTATATAAATCAAAGTTGCTACTATGTCACAGCTAATAATGTACAATTATGGAGACTGCTCTGGGCCCTCCCTCCTTCTCTCTCTCTCTCTCTCTCACCTTCATTCAAACAATAAAATAAATATATATTTTTAAGTACCATTTTATTGGATTTAAAGTTTGTTTCCATTTAATGTATAAATCTATTTTTGTTTATATTTGTATACAAATTTTATATAGCAATTGAAACTTCATTTTGTTTATATACATTTAAATAACATTATAGTAAATATAATTTAAACCAGCATTGCAAGACTAAGATAAATGATTTTCTTTCAAAGGAATTTATGCATTCCTCAAGTTTGAAAACTACTGCTGTGAGCAGCAAGAAGACTAAAAACTTTTGAAGCAGGATGAGATAGATGGTGAGATATTCATCACACTCCTCTCTTAAGATTCTTATGTTACCAAAAACTGTCTTTCATCAGAATGCTTAATTTCTCTTTAATAACTAGGTGGCATTAAGGCATGGACCATATCCTATTCATTTTTGTTCACTCTGTTGTCTCTAAAATAGAACTTCATATACAGTGGCATCAGTAAAAATTTACTCAAAGAATAACTACCCTAAATGAGGAGTTTCAGAAATGTTCTGACTGTGGGCTTCCAAACAACAGCAACAACAATCTCCTTAGACTAATATACAGTTCATGCGGTGGTTAATTTCTGAAATGATTGTAAAAAAAAAACAGTCGTTGCTCTAGTAGACACACCTCTGATCTTAGGTTGTTTCTGTTACTCTCACATAAACTACAGCAGTTGGAAGGCTGGGCTACTACTTCCCCTATAGTGCAGCCCTGCATTGGTCCAAAGCAGACATTCAGAAAGACATCCGGAATGAAACCAAGTTGAAGGCAAAACTGCTCCAATCTCTCAATGCCCTCAAAAAGAGAGGACAGTTCTGAAGCCAAGAGACTCTGGAGGAAGATTAGATTATTTGCAGAGGATAAAGAGGTGAGAAGGGGAAAGGTGAAATGGGATGAAAGGAAGCAGGTATAGTACCCTAAGACTGGATCCTAGAAGACAAGATCCTAGAGGTTTCAGTGAAGGGTGCCTAGTCATTGCTTGATTAAATTTCTAATTCCCAAACGAGAACATACTATACTGGAGGGAATAGAGGAATTAATTTCCAAGAGATATGTTAAAATCCTAGGGTTTGGGAAAGGAGGGATGACAGAGCTAAGATTAAAGAAGCATTGCAGAAAGTAGAATGTTTAGTTCTAAAAATTAATACATAGCCACACAATTACAAATGTAATCATTTACCTGGTTGGAGTATAAGGTAATGAAAGCACAGGGAAGTGACATGCAGACATGAGACAGACAAGTGCTAGCCTGTGAAGTACAGAGAACAACACACTCCTACCACCATTGTCAAGGGAGCTCAGCCTCATCCAGGACAAAAGGGCCTTTCTGCTGGGCATATGGAGTGGAAAGAGTCCAGTTTTTTATAACTAGAAAGGCAGTGCAACAAAAGCCTTTTGTCTACTGGGAGGATGCCTTGATACAAGCCTGAGCATAAGCCTTTAGCATGCGGAACTTCTCTAACTGTACCCTACACTGCGTGGAAACAGGGAGCAGTCCCTCCAGACCACGGTTTCCCAGCCACTGCACCAAAGACATTGTGGACAGAATAATCCTTTGTTGTGTGTGTGTGGGCAGGGGGGAGGTGGGGCTGTCCTGTGCACTGTGAAATGTTTAACAACATCCCTGGCACCTACCCACTAGATGCCAGTAGCATGCTGCCAATTGTGACAATCAAAATGTCTCCCGATACTGCCAAATATTCCCTGAAGGGCAAAATTGCCCCCCAGCTGAGAACCACTGCTCTAAACACATTAGGTGAGGCAGAGGGCCTATAAGAGGGTCACTGCAATCCAGTGATGATGGACTCTGAACACAATAGGCCTCTATATAGCTAACCTAGAGAGGAAACAAATAATGGCTTCTGTATGTTAGGCCAAATCTCAAGGCAGTTGTTTTTGTTTTCTGTGTAAAGCATATCATTTTGTTGCCTAGGTAAATGCCCTACCTAGTTAAATTTTGGCAGCGTGGAGTTATCCAACCAGACTCACTGCACTTTAAAGCAAGCAAGCCAAGATGAGCTGCAGTCTTGTCAGATAGCAACTCTGTGTCCCAGCATGAAGAGCTCACTGAACAGTCAAGTTGAGTATTGGAGTCCTTTGTCTGTTTTCTCTGCTTTCTCATTCCAAAAGAGAAAATGAGAAGATTCCCTGGGCCAAAGTGAGGAAGAAGGCAACAGCAGGCACAGAGAGCTGTGGCTGTTTCTGAAAGGCTACAGCATTTGGCAAGGAGAGCTTGGTATAGAGACAGGCTCCAAAATGTCTCACAAGTCCAAATCCTAGGAGGACATTAAAACAAGAGATTATCTTGTAAAGTCATCAGTCTCTTATCCGCCTGAGCCATTCATGTGACCCCTAGAGCAGGGGTTCCCAACCTTTTTATACCCTAGGGCGCATTCTAAAATATCAGTAGGGCGGTGGGCACCAGCTATTTCTAAGGATATTTATTATTGAACAAGAATAAAAAATAATAAACAAAAATAACTTTAAAATAATAAATTTACTGTACAAATTATATACACACAAAGAAACATATATACAAAATGTAATACAAAGTAAATAAAAAACACGAATAATAAAATCATTTAAAAAAACATAAAAGAAAACATTAAAAAAAAACCAATCTAAAGAACTGAACTGGCATAGATCAAAGATGGCGGAATGAGAGGAGCACGCCGATAACTGCCTGGGAAGGGCCTTGTGAACAGAGGGGAATCCACAGGGGAAACCCTGAGAAGAAACCTCAACTAAGAGAACCACACAACGCAGAGCAACACCCAAAGGTTAGAGAAAAAAGGGGAGAGCGGGAGAGGAAGAGGGAAGCAGCCGTTTGGGGACAGTGACTAGGAGTGCGGCCCGGGCTGGAAAAAACAAAGGAGGATTGGGGGATTACAGTCAAAGTGGAGCTGGATCGAGGGCGGGCTGGAAGCCGAGACCTAGGGAGCATGGAAGCCCCACAAGACTGTGGACAATTTCACATCAGATCTCAAGGGACGGCAAACAGTGCCCTAATCAGATCACAGAGCCTAAAGTGGAACAGGGACTGTGGAGAAGGGCGGCTGCACTTCCCGGCAGGTGGGGTGAGAGCAGGGCACCAGCCCACAACAGCGCAGCACCCCTGATTTACGAAGGAGATTGACTGTGAGGGAGCGCCTTCTGAAGACAGGGCTCCTGGAATGAGGGCTGGGGCTTGAGTGGGCATAGCTGCATTGGACGTACTTAGAGTGAATCCGGCGGTCTCAACAGAACCGGGAGCATAGAGCGGCTGCCGCCCGAGCTACGGCCTGTGCGCACACGGCTTTCGGCGCCCCACCCATTGGGCCACTGCGGCACCGCTGCGTGCATGCAGCGGGCTTTCGGCGCCCGCCAACCAGGCCGCTGCGACGCTGCTGCCCAAGCACAACTGGGCTTTTGGCGCCCCGCCCACCGGGTCACTGCGACACCACTGCTTCCTTGCCAGCGCACAATTGGGCTTTTGGTGCCCCGCTCACCAGGCCGCTGCGGCTCCGCCGCCAGCGCACAAGTGCGCAACTGGGCTTTCGGCGTCTCACCCACTGGGCCACTGCACATCGCTGCATGCACTGAACCGGGCTTTCGGCGCCCAACCACCGGGAGGCCACGGCTCTGCTGCCAGGACTGAACTGGGCTTTCGGAGCCCCGCCCACCGGGCCACTGCCCATGGCTGCGTGCACGCACCCGGGACTTCGGCACCCCGCCCACCGGGTCGCCGTGGCACCGCTGCCTGCTTGCCAGCACGTTACAGGGCTTTTCAGGCCCTGCCGACCAGGTCACCGCAGCAACGCTGCCTGCGCGCAAGACCAGCTTTCGGCGCCCTGCCCACCAGGCCGCTGCAGCACTGCTGCCTGCTTGCGAGTGCGCAACTGGGTTTTTGGCATCCCGCCCACTGGACCTCTGGGGCGTTGCAGCCCGCGAGCACAACGGGGCTGCTGAACGGGTCGCCGTGGTGTCATTGCCTGCGCTTGGGACTGCGCCCTGCAGGCGTGGCTTACAGATACTATTGAAGGAGGGGCAGCCAGGCGGAAGAGAGAAAGACCGGAGCTCCTGCGCCTCGCCCGCACTCAACAACCAGCCCCCCTGCGGAAAGGAGAATCTGCTATTGTGTCTCAGGCCTGCCCTAGCTCCTACTCACACACCCCCACCCCTGGCCACATCTTTACTACCCTGCTATCTAACAGCTAAGACAGCAACCTGAAGTGCCCCAGGACACAGAAGCTGTCTGCTTCCCCCAACCCTCTCCCAAAATCTCCTTCTCCCACAACTGAGTCATAAAGAAAAAATAAAGAGAACCCATCTAATAGGCAAATCCCCAGAGGGAAAACAGACTCATGCGTAAAGCAAAAAAAACCACATCAAACACAATGCACACCTCAGAATCCAAAGCCCCTCCAGAAGATCAGGGGCAGTCTTTAGTAAAGGACCATGCACACTTGGAATCAAATCTAAGTGAAACAGAATTCAGGGCTGCATTAATCAAGACACTCAGAGAGCTCACTCAATGCTGGCAAAGTACCCAGACACAGTTAAATGACCTCAACAAGAAA
>PVKE010028101.1:0-21160 GCA_004027555.1 Craseonycteris thonglongyai | reverse complement strand
AGGAGCGGGGGGGACAGTTGTGGGGGGAGGTGGGAGTGGGCACTAGATATAAGGTGATGGAAGGGGAACTGATACTGAGTGATGGGCACATAATACGATGCATGAATGATGTGAGGTGGACTTGTACATCTGTAAACTGTCTAATTGTTACCAACCAAATTTAACAATAAATTAAAAAAAAAAAAAAAAAAAAAAAAAAGATTGTATATTGTTCATGTACTAGTCAGAATAGATCAGGCCAAAAGTTATACCCTGAAATGAAAGTATATGGCAAAAATGTCAATTATCTTGACATAGAAAAATAAAATATTCCCCTTCTAACTGCAACCCGAGAACACCCTAATGACTGCCACAAAAAGAGAAAGTGTATTAAATCAACATATAGTGATAAGTTAGTGAGCAGTGGGTAAATTTGCTGACCAAGTTTGTTTATAGAGTTCATGTGGTAAGTTGAGGCCCTGAAATGGAAAAGTAAACAGGTAACTGGTAGTCTAGGAACTATGCAAAGGCTGGGGGATCTTTACTGGTACGAGCGTAATGATAGACAGTTCAAGCCAGAACACAGGTGGGAACAAGAGTGAATGGGAGAGTCATTGTCTTGAGTACTTTTGAAACATATTAGTGTAGATTCTCTCCCTCTTTTTTAATAGCTTTATTGGGGTATTGTTGATATATAAAGACCTGAATATATTTAATGTGTATATTTTGAAGGGTTTGGACACATGTAAACACCCATGATAACATGACCACAATCAAGGTGATAGACATGCAACACCTCGCAAAGCTTTCTTATATCACTTTGTTATTCTGTATGTGTTTGTGTGTATAAGAACACTTAACATGACCCTTTAACAAATTTTGAAGTACTGTATTGTTAATTATAGGCAGTATGTTGCACAGAGGACCTAGAATTTATTCACCTAAGCATAACTGAAATCTTATACCCATTGAACAAAAATTCCTTATTTCTCCCAGTCCCCACTCCTGTCAACCGTTATTTTATTCTCTGCTTCTATGAGTTTGGCTATTTTAGATAGCTCATATAAATAAGCAAAATCTTGTAGTATTTGTCCTTCTGTGACTAGCTTATTTCACTTAGCATAAAATCTTTCAGGTTTATCTATGTTGTCACAAAAGGTAGTATTTCCATTTTTTTTAGGCTGAATATTTTATTGTATTTATAAATCAAATCTTCCTTATCCATTCATTTGTTGACAGATGTTTGGGTTGTTTCTATATCTTGGCTTTCATAAAGTAGTGTGCATTCTCTTGAAAGCCATTGTTCCATGAGTTGCTCACCCTAGGTAAGAGCTTCTGAGAATTTAGCAAACATGTATAGATTGCCTGAGGATCTTATTAAAATACAGATGCTTATCAGTAGGTCTAAGATGGAACCTGAGATTTTGTATTTTTAACAAGCTCCCAGGTGATGCTGATGTTGGTGGCCTGAGGAACACACTTAAGAGATATCCTGGTTTCCATTAAATTAGAATTTGGCCATCTTTGGCCTTTGAAAAGTTGATAAATTAGAGAATATCCATGGAAGGAGGTAAAGCTGGATCATGGAGATAATAAAACATCATGAGTCTTGAGCTTCTAACTCACTCTTCTTTCTCCTTCCAAAACAAAGCTATAGAATTTGTTCTCTTTACTTTCAATTCCTCATCTCTTAGCCCTTAACATTAATTTCATGTGTATTTACTCTATCAATAATACCTTCAATCTACAAGTATAAGCAAACTAATTTCATCCTATTACAGATGTTGAAGCTAGAATCACAATTCTATTTAGTTTGTGTTCCATAATTCCTTGGAAAGTTGGTTTCTCATATACACAAGCCTAACACGAGGCAGGAAAAGAGGTAAACTTGATTTTACTATTTTTTCATGATAAAGTATATTTCTATCCCTTTGAGCAAGCAGAAGGCATAATGACAATCTGTAAAATGTCATACCCAACATTTCCATGGACATATTATATAATCCTTGGGAGTCAGTCATCACTACGGCCTGATAACACTGATAAAACATAAAAACTGTGCCTAATAAAGAAGTCAGAAACCTACACTGCTCTTTTTAAAAAGTTGCAGATCCATTGGTAGTGAATCAATCAACAAACACTTACTGAACACCTACTACATACCTTGCATTATGGTAGATAATATAACATAGATAAAATAAGGACTGAAGATTGAAGATGATAACATCAGAGGGAAGACAAGATTACCATGTGAAACAACAAAATGTGATTGTTCATGGAAGACTGACATCTCACATTGGCTCTGGACAATATACAAAATACAAAAAGATTTGTTCACTGAGTCACAATTTTAGACATAAATCACTCACCCCTCAAAACTCACTTCATCTGCTCTTAGCTATCAATTTTACAACTTATTCTGTTCTTCCTTACCTACTTGCCATGATTGTGAGTTATCTCCCTAACTCCAACTTCAGATTAACTTGGACTCTTTTCAAGCATTTTGGTACTCTATCCATCTGCACTGCCTCAGGCTACCTTGACTAATACCATACCTGTCCCTGAAGATCAGTGTGTGTCGTGGTCAGGGCTACTACAATCTAGACCCAAGGCACCGCAGTACACTAAAAAGAATATTTGAGTTGTGCTTGAGAAAAAGAGTTTGTCAAGTAGGAAACACTAGGGGAAATACGGTAGGGATAGGTATGAGTTCTAAGCAATGACAAGGACACAGAATATGGTGCAAAGACGTATAATAATATCAGATATATGTCATGGAAGAGTGGGAAATAAGGTCGAAAAGTTAAGCTATTCACAAAGTTCCATGATGTGATTCTCCTACAGTGGAATGATGCCAATTGCTCTTTTATATGTTCTGAAGCCATTGAATACAATTTAGCTTCCAGGGGTCCTCAATGCAAGATGAAACCTTTATCTTACTAACACCAGATTCTGCTTTGATGCAGATGTGACCCTGATTTTATGTCCTAAGAATTCTCAATAATGGGCAGGTCCTAGTTATTTCCAAACCTAAAAATTTCCCTAGGCTATCTACAAGACACATTGGTCTTCAGATGTTATTAATCATAGCTGGGACAGACAAGCAGGCATTGACAAAAGTGAGATTAAACAGCTCCACAAATATTTTACTAAAATATTAAAATTTGGGCCACTAGACCCTCATGTGCTTTTTGATCTTCTTTTGTTTTCTCAAAATACCATTAAGACCACCACCACTATCAGGAAAGGCAATTAATAGTCTAGCAAGAAGATTCAAATTATGTATGACATACCAGTACAGTGTTATGTTGTCCAATACACCAGGACAAAATCAACCCAGAGTATTTGGTTCACATGGAAACCAAAAAAAACAGAGAGAAATCTGTGCAATGGCCCGTGGGGAGTTGACACATGTGCTGATGCTCTGCATCCATCATTTTGAGAACAACTCCCAGGTTGATACTATACATAGCTCATCAGAAGCCACATCTGTTCCCTTTCCCCAAGATGTGACTGTGATCTGGCTTGATCAGCTGTCTCAAGATTTGAAGGCCCTTTTGTCCTTTCCTTATATAAATAGCGAGGCAAGGCCTTTGACTTCACATTGGAACACTATCCAAACTCAACAGGTGTCGGCCTATGCTGACCTCTGGGGGCCCTTCCTCTTTCAGGGAGGGAACTGTCTGGTCTTCCTGACAGGCCTAGCCCCACAACCTGACACCACAGGATGACAGCTGGTGTCCTCTCACAGTGCATGCCAGCGAGGGGGAAAGCTCCATAGCAACAGCCGAGAGTACCTGCTACTCCTCCTTGTAAGCCACCCATTACGATAAAAAAACGGAAAACAGAACTTCTGTGGATCTTGGTTTCAATGCATTTCATCATCAAAAGTGTAAAAGATTTGAGGGGTTACAGGTTGCCATCACAGGCCCATGTACTTAGAAGTAAAAGCAATGTCCTTGGAACATGGTAAATAAAAATGCAAATTGAACCTGTTCAAAAATGTTTCTTGTAGGAAAGGATTGAAGATGATGTTACTGCATGAATTTCTTTTCTTCATTTGTTTTCTCTTTCTCTTTTCCTTCCTTTTCTTTTCCTCTTCTTTTCTTTTTTTCTTGAGATATTGGCCTTCAAATTTGGGTTGCCAGATTATGCAAATAAAAATAAAGGATAGCCAGTTAAATTTTAATTTTAGGTGAAAACTTGAAAAAGATGTATAAATATGTTCCAGGCAATATATGGGGCATACTTATATAAAAAGTTTATTTGTTGTGAACCTAAAATGCAAATTTAATTTGGTGTTTTGTATTTTTTCTGATCCCTTGACTTTAAATCTAACAATCGGCTTCCCTTTCTGATTTCTATTGTTCTCCTCTTGAGACCATTAGTGGCATTTATTCCAAGCTTTCTGTAGAAGCTGAAAGCTCAGCTACATGCCCTATAATGCATTTGACTGGACATAATTGGGTTTTACTTTCTGAATAATGCTGCTCACTTCTTTATGCTCACTCCAATTTTAACACCTATTTAAATAATCCATCTTTTGTTTCAGAATACCTTATTAATAACTGCTTTGTCAGAGGAACTGTGACAAGTATATTAAATGAAATTTCATTTAATTTGATTAATATTTGTCTCATACTGAGTCAGGCATGACCTGGAAGGAGAAGGGCTGGTGTCAGGAATGTTCTGATTGTTCTGCATCTGATGAACTGTGGAATTGCCTTGAATACAAAAAAGAAAGAAAAGATCAATGTGGCTTACCCTTCAGCACAGTTAAATAAATGCTTACTCAGTGCTCACTGTGTACCAGCTGCTGATCTACATGACGATGATGTAGAAATGGATAAGTCATTGCCCCACAATGCTGACTCTTCTGTAGAAGATACACAATGAGGAAAAGATGAACTTAATTTGATAGCATCAGGGAAGGCTTCACAGATGAGGTGAGGAAAACATCAAATCTATCTGCTTAGGGGGAGTGTATGAGCGACCATAAGTTCTTGGAAAGTGTAGTAGGTAGCCTATTATCATGGCATTTTCATAGCCATTCTAGTCGTCCCATGTGCCTTTGTGGGATTAATCCCTTCATTTCTGCATGTTAATAGCATTTAGTGATAAATTTTAGAAAGTTAACACATAGTTATTGCTATAGGGCAGGGATCCATACATAGCATGAGAGGTTTATAAGTCTCCTAAAATTATATATACAATTTATATGTATAGATAACATGAATTTTTCTAGAAAAGAGTGGTTTCTAGTTTGGTTTTTTGTTTGTTTGTTTGTTTACTCTGAATGTTCTACAACTTCCCAAAAGTTAAAAACTTGGTCATAGAGAAATCAGAATTTTCATTATATTAAGCTATAAATCAATAAATATATATTAAGAATCAACTTCCTGCAAGAGCTGTTACTACAAGATTTGGAGAATAGAACAAGTGACACTACGCTTGTATAAAAATAATCTCAGACTTCAGAGAAAAAAAGCGAGAACATGTGATGCAAGTGCTGTACTTAACATAGAGTCATACTATAGAAAGGGTACTGAGAGATTATAACATTAGAACCGATCTTTCAGTCACCAGTGAGGATCTCCCTGGATCCATGAATCTCCAGGTAGAAGATTTTACAACTGTCTCAACATTTTCTACCTTTATAATATTCATACTTAAAAACATCGACTCAGGGAAGCCGGGATGGCTCAGTGGGTTAAGCGATCACTTTGCAGCACGGGGACCCTGGGGACCAGGGATCAAACCCTTGCCTGTGCAGACCCATATGCTGAACTGGGGATTTCCCCCAATTCAGTTCTCTCTCTGTCTCTGTCTCTGTATCTCTCTCTATCTCTGTCAAAAATAAAATAAATAAATAAAACAATTTAAAAAACAAACAAACAAACAAACAAAAACATCGACTCATGAAACCAAAACTTAATAGAATTTAGAGCAGGCACCCCAAAACACTCAAATCTACCTTTTCTCTTATTTATAACTCCTTTTAATTTTCTTCACAATCTATTTGTAAGAGGAGAATATTTATTGAGTGACTCTTTTGTCATTACCACAAACCTATGAGGCATAGTTTTTGTTGTTGTTGTTTGTTTGTTCATTTGTTTGTTTTTTATTCCCACTTTACATATGAAGATATTGAGATCACCAGAGGTAAGATGCTTCCATGTGGCTGAAAAGCTAAAAAGGACTCTTGAGTATTGGTTTTCAAACCAGGATGGAAGCAGGTGAGTGTGCAAGGAAGTAGAGGTGTCCAGGCTGAACAGAGGAGTTGAGGAGAGTTGTGTTATATTTAATGGTGCCACTTACCTACTCCCTGTATTTTCTGGTCTTTTAACAAGCTCTTGGTTATACCATGATACATTTATTGGAAATTTGCTGTTTTTAGTGTTTTCTTTTACATAAAATGTTACTGAATGCAGAGGTTGCAATTAAACAATATAATTTTATGTACAATGCAATAATGGCACTGATTACCATGGCATTTCCTGAGCTTTTGATCTTTGATGAGATAATCACTCTACAAAGCCAAGTGAATCAAAAAGGTATGGCTTTATTCTGGTTGAATAATATAGTTTAGATTAAAACAAAATGACAAAGATAAAACCAAGCATTGATCTAATAGATATTGAAATTTGTTAGTTTATTTCAGCCCACCTTTACATTCTTGTGCAGAGGCCATTAATGCTCACTAATTTACATGTGCTCCCCTGCATTTCTCAGTCTCCCTTGCAGTTAAATTGGGACCATATTCCTATCATATGTCATACATTGCTTCCAAACTGAGGCATTTAAAAGCCATGGTGCCACCTCCATCCATTTCATCTCGTATTTTGGTAACTTTGGGGCCAAACGTTCCAAGTGAGATGGGGAAGGGCCATCCAATCCACAATGGGCTTTCTATGAGTGAGAAAGTAAATATCTAGTGTGTCCAGACATTGACATTTTGGGGGTTAGTCAATTGCAGCTGCCCCCAAAGTATAAATGCAAACCAGCAGTACCAGACTCCCCTGGAAGCTAGGTAGAAATACAGAATCTCTCTTTCTACCCCAGTGATACTAACCAGAATCTACATTTTAACAAGATATCTGGGTAATTGATATACATGTTAATTTGAGAAACTCTGTTATAGACTATGCCTGGGGATGCTGGGATGTCTCAGCGAGTTAAGCACTTGCCTTGCAACCCCTTGATCTGAGGATTGATTTCTGGCCCCAGCCCATGCGGACCCATATGTTGAACTGGGGCGTGCATCCCATGCGGGAGGCCCCTAGTTTGGTTCTCACCAGGGCAAGCTTTGCATGAGGGAGGCCCCTGCTTCGGCTTCCAGCTTGCAGGGACATGCCTCCAATGCTGGAGGCCCCCAGCCTGGTTCCACCTGCGCAGCCCCTGTCCACCTGTGTGGAATTAAATCATGTTCAGCACTGATGACCTACAACTATGAAGACTGCTCTGGGCCCTCCCCTTTCTCTCTCTCTCTCTCTCTCTCTCTCTCCCCCTCCCTCCTTCTCTCTCTGTCAAAACAATACAATAAATCTTTAAAAAACAAAACAACAACAACAACAACAAAACTATACCTGAAATTTGGACTACTAATATGATATTCAGGTCTGGGAATTTCAAACCTGATTTAAAAACAAAGTCATTATAGTATGTAAATTTAAAAATACAGAGATATGAGGCCTACTAGATTAGAATCTTTAGAGGTAAGCCTAGTGATTCTGTTAAAATGTCCCACTGATTCTGATAATCAGCTAGGTTTAAAATTTTGTCTATTCTAATAGAGAATACAGATAAACACACACCACCAGTTTAAATTTTACTATTTTGTGATCAGGAATTATACAAATCTTCAAAATTTAGCAAACCAATATTGTATGAGGAGGCCTTAGTATTTATATGTAAAGTTGGAGTTCATAGTTGTTGTCATCTGATCCCGAGATGCAAAGCGGCTTTCCTTTTCTTAGTCTCAGAACCTTCGGAAGGCAGCCGCTGAGCGGAGAGGAGAGGGCAGAATGCGTGGCCTGCACGGCACTGCCTCTTCCCGCTAACCGGTTTGCTTCTGCCCTTTCTGGGCTAAATGCACCTCTCAGTTAAAAAGATCGCGCAGCTATCTTCATTTAGCAGCTTCTTTATTAGAACGAGGCATTAAAATGCTGGCTCTTCCCTTCTGTATTTTTGTCTCTCTTTCTCAAACTGCACTAAAAAAAGAAGCATTGTAATCCAGTAAACGTACTACCAAAAAATAGAAGAGATCTTGGCTGCTATATGAAACAACCAGGTAGAGTTCCTCCTTTAGGTTTCTCACTGGGACGGTGATTATGTATATCATTTCTAAAACCTCCTCTCTGTCCCCTTGAATTAGTTCAGCAGCCTTGAGCTCCATTCATATTCTCTCTTGGCTCCTAGCTTTTCATCTCTGAATGTTCTTCCAGTGTGTAAACAACAGGGACACTTTTAAATACGGTTTTACATCATCTTCTCATGACAACAGCAATTTTAAATTACAAAGAAAACTCACTTTTTTAAAAGATTTAATTTTTGTATTTGACAGAGACAGAGAGACAGAGACAGAGAGAAGGGGGAGGGCCCAGAGCAGTCTCTGTAGTTTCATGTCATCAGTTTTCAACATGGTTTCCTTCCACATGAGTGGGCAGGGCCTTGCAGGGTAGAAACTGGGCAGGGGGCCTCCTGCAAGGGAAGCACACCCCAGTTTAGCATATGGGTCCACACCGGCCAGGGTCAGGATTTAGTCCTCGGTCCCTGGGGCTGCAAAGTGAGCCCTTAACCTGCTGAGCCATCCGGCTTCCCAAGCTTCATATTTGCTTTGCATGGTATGTCAAAGATAATCATTCAAGGTGGGTGGCATAGCAGAGTGGGCATTTGCTTGATCTCACAGAGGATCCTAGCCATGTTCACTCATAGAACAGAATGTTTCCCGCAAGGACATGAGCTACAGAAGCCCATGATGGCATACCATTGATTTCAAGGACTTACGAACATGAGACATGGCCAAAGAGGAGGAAGCGGAAGTCACCAGGGTCTATAGGAACTATGGGCTCGAGGGAAGGAGGAAGGGAAATAAAAAGGGTAGGATGTTGGAATGGGAAGGAACAGATCCTGAGAAGGAAAGAGGAGAGAGTGAAGGGATTAAGTAGCAAATCCTTCCCATGAGAAAAATAAAAAAAAATCTGTGATTTGATTTTCAGTGTCAATAGAGCAGAAACACACCAAGCAAATTGAATTGAAGATAAATAAGAATGTCATTCAGTTTAAACAACTGGTTAGTAATTGGTTAGTATCTGTGTGGGGTGCTGGTGGTAGTAATGGGTTTATATGTTGATACCACCTTAAAGGATCATTTATTCCTCCTACACAGGGTAATCAGACTGGTCTAGCATGTGAAATCTGTAATGAAGGCAGAGTTGTGAAGTAATGACAGATTTTCTTATAATGTCTCCACAATTGATAATTTGCCCAAAGGTTTCTCCCCGACCCACTTCTCTCTCATGACTTTTGGGTTTTATCACCTTCTCAGCTCAGACTCTTCTCAGATCTGAGGTTACTAAACTGAGGCTGCCTTTGTCTCCCTTTTCTTCTCTTTCTTTTACCTGCATTCTCTCCTTCTCCCTTACCCTCCAGTCTGTGCTTTCCCTTCAGATCATCTGTTGCTTCCTGGAGGCAACATTTTTTGCCTTCTTGGATGGAGTTTTAAACAGCTAATTCAGAGCTGCCACCTAGTGCTTCTATGTGAGAGTTCACAAGTGCCTACTGGTTTTCCAAGAGAAAATGTGCATCTGGCCTCCCTCCACAAACAGTGCTGAACTCGTTGGGGAATGAACAGTGAGAACAATGGGCCATCGAAGGCAGACACGAAATAGTTCTTCCCACACAGAGAGATACCTGGGTGGGGAGCTCCAAACCAGGGTTCCTCAAAGCCTGGAAGCTACTATTACAAAAGAAACTATGAGGTGCAGACCCTTCACGATTGATTCTTGGAATGAAGGATGACCAGACATACGCAAGAAAGCCAGGAAGTTCACCAGGAGATGCAAACAGAAATGTAGGACTGACTGCCCTTATGCGCTTAGCTAAAATAGATCACAGCCGTTCTCTGAATAGAGGGAGAGAGACAGAAGAAAGGAAAGAAGAATAGAGAAGAAATAAAATGAAGTGACATGACAAACCTAACCTGTGAAGAGAGTTAGCATTGCAGGCCTGACACTGTTGTCCTGTCAGAGGCCTGCTTCCAAGGTTGGCCCTTGGTTAGAGCCTGGGAACTTAGAATTTGGAAGATTTTTGTAATTTTCTGATAAGAAAGCCTTACTATGCCTACACCTTTTATGGAAATGATATGGTTTTTATCGAATGCCTATGAGCCTTATGGGAGTCTGGAATCTTGATATATGCTTATAGGGGGTGCCTACATGTCCAGCCCCTGATAAAAACTCTGGGCTCTGAGTTTCTAATGAGCTTTCTTGATAGATAGCATTTTGCATGTGTTGTCATAGTGTGTTGCTAGAGGAATTTTGTGATTCTGCATTAGGAGGAAATTCTCAGAAACTTGAACCTGGTTTTCTCTGGACTTCACCCCATGCAACTTTTTCTTTTTCTGATTTTTTGTTTTGTATCCTTTTACTGAAATAAATCATATGCTGAGTCCTACAAGTCCTAGCAAATCATTGAATTCAGCAGTGGTCTTGGAATCCTATGATACACCACCTTTCTGCTGTTATTTAATACTTCACAATTTTTAAAACTTTGTGTTGGCTTTATAAGCTACCTGAAATAAATTTTTATCACCTTTTCTGGTACCACTAATTCTGTCTGAGTTTGTTTGAAAAATTAGATCAAAATGAAGTCTTTTGAAATGTTTGCAAGGTGAGACCAATGAGGACTGTTAATGTTCTTTATATTATTTACAACTAATTAAACAATTCACATCCAAAATGTTAGTAGCATAGTGCCAAATGAGAAGCATTTCAGAGCAGAGCCAGAAATTTGAGTTCAACCCTGTAATTGCTCTGTAATTTTGTCCAAGTTAACATTTCTGAGCTTGAGTTTTTTTGTTTGTTTGTTTTTTAATCTGTAATAAAGTGATGGTAGTACCTGCTTGTGGGTATAATTTTGGGAATTAACTTGAGATTATTTATGTAACACACTTAACATAGTGTCTGGCACATTGTAAGTATTCGATCAGTGGTATATGTAGATGTGGTCAATGAATAATACAAGAGAAACAACTTAAAGATTCTGTCAAGGTCACTTCTAGGATAATCTGCAGTGCAGAAGCCTCCAGCTGACTGGTCCTGGGAGGCTCCAGTCAATCTAGAGCGACCTCAAGAGGTGTCATTTTAACACCACCATAGTCCCATGAGTGCACCTACACCTCACAGATTCTGTGTTCCCTGAACCCATTCCCACCTCCCTCTCATGACCTCACTCTGTTACAGGTACCTGTAGGTGAAGGTAGACTTTAGGGGTTTTCTTAAAGCCTTCCCCCTAAGCTTCAGTAGCACAGTCACTCAGACCGTGTAGTGACACAGGTAGAAAGACACATGGCCCTATCTCTGTTTGTTTCACCCCATGTGACCCTGGTAACATCACTTCTGTAAACCTCAGTATGTCTCACTGTAAAACAGATTAATTCAAAATATTGATTCTCTGGGAAACCAGGATGGCTTATTGGGTTGAGCGCTCGCTTTGTAGCGCTGAGGACTGGGGATCACATCCTGGTCGCAGCCCTTGTGGGCCCACATGCTGAACTGAGGTGTGTTTCCCATGCGAGAGGCCCCCAGTTCAGTTCTTGTCCTCTGGTTTGGCCCCTGGCTTGAGGGAGTGTGTCTCCCATGCGGGAGGCCCCCAGCCCAGTTCCCACCCTGCATGGCCCCAGCCCACCTGTGTGGAATAAAAACCATGTTGAAAATTGATGACATACAGCTATGGAATCTGCTCTGGGCTCTCCCCCTTCTCTGTCTCTGTCTCTGTCTCTCTGTCTTCATCAAAAACAATAAATCTTTAAAAAATACATTGATTCTCTGCCACCTCACTTAACACTTGTTGAGAAAGAAAACTTTTGATAGTATTGGCAACAGTACTTTGGGCACTGTAAAATACTATACAGAGAACCACTCAGGGACGGCACTGGCATTTTTCTAGGGTAGCCATAAAATGTATTATCCCTGGTTGTTTGAGTGTGTGGCAGAAGAAAGTGGCAGGACCTAGAACGTAATGACAAGAGATATCCTGCTATGGCACCAGTCTAAAAATATACATTGAGTCCTACATATTTATTTAGAGGCCACAAAGCCTGGCAAAAATCAGATCACCCTCCAGCTTGAGTTGAAGTAATAGATCATGAAATCACTGCTTTGGTATTTAATGGCAATTACTGGTGTCATCTTACTGCTTTTTGGTACAATGATACATCATTATAAGGAACTGATTTATTGTTTTGTTGTGAAAACTAGTTTTTCATTTATTTTTTTTCCTCCTCAGTGCTCTCCTTCACTAATTGATTGATTTGATTATAAGAGCTTTACCTCCATCTCTGGAGATGGATTGCAATAACTATTGCAGCCTGCTGTTTAATCATTTTGCCACACAATTACTACTGCTATTGTGCTCTGCACCAGCCCTTTATTGGCTGTAGTGATTGTAGTTGAGTTCCATCATTTCATAACACACTTGGAGATGATAATTTAGTCATTATTCAGGGACAGTTCTGTGGAACCTGCAGGCTCCTGGACAAGTGAGTCTCAATACCTATTTCTCCTGTTTTGTGATTTTTTTAACAAACACTTAAACATTCCACCTTTAACTATGTCCATAAATTTGCCCAACCTGAAGAGGTGAAGTGAGGTATTCATAGCTCAGGGGACTCCAATTGTTTAGGAGTCTGAGCCTGCGAGCTGTAACACTTTTCTTTCTTCAGTGCCACCACCTCCAAGATTTGAGACCTTATGCGATACGCTGCATAAGAACATAAGACTGCTCTTTGCTAATTGCGTCTCACGATACTTTTTGATAAGCCAGTAAAGCTCCTTCACCAAGGTTCTTTCTTTTCTGAAATCAGAATGAGCAGAGCAGGGTAATCTTCAGAAGTAAAATGTAACAGTTTAGTAGTGTTAGGTGAAGCATCCTTTTTCCCTAGCCTCACCTTGGTGCACTGAGTTAGGTGAATTCTCCTCACCACTCCTGTGACTCTGGACTGAATGTGCCCTGTCCACCTCCCTGTGATGCTGCTCTGGGTTGACCTCACTTTATTTCAAAACTCAGGATGAAGACCCAGTCCTAACTCAACTGCACATGCACCACATACTAAATTATTTGCAGTGTTTGCTTTCTATATAATGAAGACAGCCACACTTGTTTGTGAAGATATTTGAGATTCTCATAAAAAAGCATAATTAAGTAGCATTAATAATCTGCTATATCAGTGATGCCCAGATTGAAAGCAAAATTCTGATTGCCTCCTTTGTTTTCTACTTTAATCACAATTGTAGTATTCACTAAATCAGTTGGAAAGAAAACAGTTTTTAAAAAGCATTCACTATTTAATAACTCATCATTCCATCCCATCTATCCACCCCCCACCCCCATCTCTGTCTCTGTCTGTCTGTCTGTCTCTCTCTCTCTCTCTCACAAGCACACATACATACCATTGCCTTTATTATTTCTATTATCTCTCATGCCAGTATCTTTGGTTTTGGATTATGTAGTTTGGACAAATAATAATCTACAAGCCATGAAAAAGTAAGCTGTCTAGACTTGCTTTGACACTCAGAACTGGATAGTTTCCATCCTTGTTTTCTTTGTGGGGTTTTTTTTTGTTGTTTTTGTTGTTGTTGTTCTGTTTTGTCTTGTTTTTTTACCTTGAGGTACTAAAAAAAATTGGGGTATAAAAATCTTTAGGTAAAATTCTCTGGAATGACTTATGCTTAGAAGAAATGCACTTTTCAGAATTTTTTCAGTTACAATTTCTTTTATTGATTTTAAAAAGATGTTTATTAATTGCTATCACAATATTATTGACTATATTTCCTATGCTATACATTATAGTTCCATGACTTGTTTTATACCTAAAAATTTGGACCTCGTATTCCCCTTTACCTTTTCTGTCTTCTAAAATTTTTCAATTACAGTTGACATTCTATATTGTTTTACATTAATTTCATATGTACAGCATAGTGGTGAGACATTTATATAATTAAGTGATCCCCTGACTAGTCTAGTACCCACCTGGCACTGTATAGATATTGCTACATGATCAACAATATTCTCTATGCTTTACATTCCCATGACTCTTTTTATAACTATCAGTTTATGTTTCTTGATGCCTTCACCTTTTTTACCTTTCCCCCCACCCCACTCTAATCTATCACCCCAACAAACTAGTACCCATCTGACACCATATCTAGATCTTACAATATTATTGACTATGTTCCTTATGCTCTACCTACATCTCCATAACTACTTTTCAACACCCAATTTGTACTTGATTCCACCCCCTCCCTTTCGCCCATACTCCCACGTCCTCTCCCCTCTGGTAGCCACTAAAATGTTCTCTGTATCTATTAGTTCATTTCTGTTTCACTTGTTCATTTTGTTCTTTAGATTCTATATACAATTGAAATAACACTGTGTCTGTCTTCTCTGTCATACTACACTCAGCACTATACCCTCCTTATCCATCCATGCTGCCACAACTGGCAAGAACCCACTTCCTTCCGTGACCGAGCAATATGCCATTATATATACGCACCAACTCCTCTTTATTCATTCACTCATTGGTGGAAACCCAGGTTTCCTCCACATCTTGCACAGTATAAATAATGTTGCAATGAACATATGGATGTACAGATCCCCTTGAAGTAGCTTTTTGGTTTTCTTCAAATAAATACTCTGAAGTGGGATTACTAGGTCCTTCTTTGTGTCTTGTTATTGCCTCTGTCTTAAAGTCTATTTCATCTGGATAAGTATCGCTACTGTAGTTGTTCGGTTGTTTTGGGTTTTTTTTTCATTTTCACTAAATAACTTTTCCATCCCTTTATTTTCAGTCTGTGTGTGTCTTTCAATCTAAAGTGAGTCTCTTGTAGGCAGAATTTGTAAGGGTTTTGTTTTCTTATCCATTCAGTCCTCCTATGTCTTTTGATTGGAGCATTTAATCCATTTACATTAAAAGTAATTATATAATATATATATATATATATATATATATATATGTCGCTATTGCCATTTTATTATTCATTTTATTTATTTATTTATTTATTTATTTATTTATTTATTTAATCTTTTAAAAGTTCCTCAAACATTCTTTGTAATACTGATTTGGTAGTGATGAACTCCTTTAGCTTTTTCTTGTCTTGGATGTTCTTTATCTGTCCTTCAATTTTGAATAAAAACCTTGCTGTGTGGAGTAGTCACAGTTGTAGGTCCTTGCTTTTCATCATGTTGCATATTTTGTGCCAATCCCTTCTGGTCCGCAATGTTTCTGTTGAGAAATCAGCTGACAGTCTTGTGGGAGCTCTCTTATAAGTTACTGGTTGCCTTTCTCTGGCTGCTTTTAGGATTCTCTCTTTGTTTTGAACCTTTGGATTTTTAATTATAATGTGTCTTGGTGTGGGCCTATTTGGGTAAGGTGACCAGATGTCCCGCTTTTGGTGGGACAGTCCTGATTTTTAACAATTTGTCCCATGTCCTGCGGCGTTTTTAAAAAGTCCCGATTTTTGGAAAGAATGCACGACAAGCTAGGGAATGGCGGGAGACAGACCAAATTTTTAATCAAGAACCCCCTTCCCGCCGGTCAATGGTGTCCCGCTTTACCAATGTTAAAATCTGGTCACCTTATATTTGGGTTCATCTTGTTCAGGACTCTGTGCTTCCTGAAATTGTTTATCTGTTTCCTTTGCCAGGTTAGGAAATTTTTCAGTCATTATTTCTTCAAATAGGTTCTCAACTTCTTGCTTTCTCTCTTCTTGTGTTAACCCTATGATGTGAATGTTGTTACTCTTTCTATTGTCCCAGAGGTCTCTTAAACCATTCTTTTTTCTTTTTTTTTTAACAGAGAGAGAGATAAAGAGACAGAGACAGAGAGAAGGGGGAGGGCCTAGAACAGTCTCCACAGTTGCACATCATTGGTTTTTCCACATAGTTTCATTCCACAGGTGGGAGTGGGGCTGCACAGGGCAGGAGCTGGGCCAGGGTCTTCACCCCGGTGAGAACTAAACTGGGGGCACTCCCCAGTTCAACATGTGGGTCCACACAGGCCGGGGCTGGGATTCAATCCTCGGTCCCTAGGGCTGCAAAGTAAGTGCTTAACACACTGAGTCATCCCGGCTTCCCCTTAAACCATTCTTATTTATTTATTTAGGGTTCCTTTACTTTTTGGTGTTTTGATTAGATGTTTGCTACTTTGTCTCCCAAATTGCTGATTTGGTCCTCAGCTTCATCTAATTTGATGGTGATTCCTTCTAGTGCATTCTTCTTTTCAGTCATTGTATTCTTCACTTCTGACTGGTTCTTTTTGTGGTTTCTATGTCCTTTTTTATGCTTGCTATCTCTTTATTGAGGTTCTCACTAAGTTTCTTGAGCATCTTTATAAGCAATGTTTTGAGCTCTGTCTCTAGTAGATTGCTTACCTCCACTTGGTTAAATTATTGTCCTGAAATTTTCTACTATTCTTTCATGTGGGTTGTATTTTTTAAAGATTTATTTTATTGTTTTGAGAGAGAGAGAGAGAAGGGGAAGGGTCCAGAGCAGCCTTTATGTCTGCATGTCATCAATTTTCAACACAGTTTCACTCCACACAGGTGGGCATGGTTCACACAGGGTGAGAACCTGGCTGGGGGCCTCCTGTATGGGAAGGACACCCCAGCAGGAATCAAACTGGGGGCCTCCCACTCAGGAAACTTGCCCCAATAAGAACCAAACTAGGGGCACACGCCAGTTTGCATATGGGTCCCCATAGGCCAGAGCCAGGACTTGGTCACTAAAGCCCAGGGCTGCAAGGCAAGCACTAAAGCTGCTGGGCCATCCTGACGTTCCTGGATGTATCTCTTTCCTCATTTTGTCTGGCTCTCTGTGGTTATTTCTATGGAATAGGTAGGTCTGCTACGTCTCAGTTTTGGATGGGTGGCCTTATGTAGTAGATGCCCATGGGGTCCTGGCACAATCTCCCTGGTCACCGGCTCTGGGTACTCCAGGAGTGTCCCATGTGTATGTTGTGTGTTTCCTCCTGTTATAGCTTAGCCTTGATTGCCATTGATGCATCAGTGGGTGGAAATGACCCTCTGCTGACTGAGTGTGGGATATGCTCATGCCCACACCTTATGGGTAATATAAGGGGGCTTACACCGCTGAGTGGGATTCATCCCAGCAGGCTCTGGTGTCTATGAGACTGTCCTTTGTGTGTGCCATGTGGGGGGCAAATTGGCTGGTGCTCAGCTGTGATCTGAAGCTGACCTCCAAGTATCTTGGTTCTGAGGCCTTGGGATGGGCTCCAGTGAAGGCCCAAGTCACTCACTGTCTGTGACCACCTAGGGACTATCTGGTAGGGGCTACAAGGTGATCCTCATTTGTTCATTGTCTGTGATACCAGGAGGTGCATGGGAGAGGCTACACTGTGAACCAAGGACGGCTGCCACCAGGACCAGTAATGGGTCTGGGTTAGCTGTGCAAAGAGCCAGGACACTCTCAGGCCTGCTGTCACCTGCTGGCTTCTGTAAGATTCAGCTGCTAATAAATCCTGGAGCAGTAGAGTTGGTGTGGTAGAGCTTCCATAAGTATCCAGGGTGGAGCGAGCGGAGCTCACCAGCCCAAAGCTGATCCAGTTTGGCCATGGGTGTGATGGGAGGGCTCAACACAGGACAGATAGCACCTTCCTGCTGACTGCATAGGAGGAGGTCTCCACGCAAGGAGAATGGTGGCTTTTTCCAGCCCTTGCCCCGATATCACACACCTCAGTCTGCTCTCCAAATGCCTGTGATGCTCCCCAAACCACTGCCCATCTGCTGGAGCCCAGGGTAAGTGCCTATGAGTGAGTCCGTGCAGGCCCTTTAAGAGGAAGTCTGCGTTTCCTGCAGTTTTCTGTCCCACCCGTGCTGTCAGAAGCCCTACTGTTTGTCATAGCCAGGTGTTGTGGGGTTCCTCTTGCTGGCATCAGTACCCAGAACCGGGGATTCTGATGTGAGACTGGGGTCCCTTGCTCCTTTGGGGAAACCTCCATGGCTGAGATATCCCTCCTGATTCTCAACTGCCACCCGGAGGTTTTGGGCCAATCCATTTCTCATCTCCCCTCCTACCAGTCTCAATGAGGCTTCTTCTTATATCCTTAATTATACAACTTCTGCTCAGCTAGACTTCAGACTGGTCTTCAGGTTGTTTGTTCTATAATTTAGTTGTAATTTTTATGTCTTCACAGAGGGAAGTAGGCAGAGTATTTACCTACTCTGCCACCTTGGATCTCTTCTCTATTTTATTGATTTTTATTAAGCTTAAGAATTTTTTCCCAATTCATCTGCAGCTATACTATGGAAGGTGTGTTATCTGGAGAACAAATCACTGAATTTGCAAACAAATCCCATTCACAGAGACCTGGTGACTACCCACAATCTGACAAGCAAGCCTTTTCTATTTCTTTCTGTAGAACGTGTTGACAAGTTAAGAAGAGACATCTAGGCCTGAAAGAAATCTAACGTTTTTCATTTTCCCCTCAATGGCACCTTCAGGCACAGACAGAACTCTCTATGAATTTGTAAGTTGGAAGAGAGAGGCTGCAAAATTATTTGGCCATGTCAGATAGAAAATCAATAATAAGAGCTAACTTCTATAAGGTGAGCTACCGTTTTCTGACCTCAAGTACTCCTACTAATCTTTAGAAAATATATCTGACTTGTTTCTAAGGAAGTATAACCGATTCTTTCTCATATGAGTTATATGGGAGAAAGTTAGGATTCGATAGCTATTGTTTTCATCAAGTGTATTTAACTTTAGTAGATGCTTATGTCATAAGGATTTCCTGATCTGTTTGAATAAATTGTAAGTACAATGCATTTTGCAGAGATATCATATACTTTGGGTATTTACTTTGTATAGAATTATCATTTATCTATAGTACTTCATCAATTCTGATAGTAATAGTGGTGTGGTAGGCTAAATAATGGCTCTCTAAATTACCCAGGTCCTAATTCCTGGACCTGTGAATGTTACCTTATATGGCAAAAGAGACTTTGCAAATGCAATTTAAGGATCTTGACATAGGGAGATTACTTTGGATTGTCCAGGTGAACTCTAAAATCTATCACAAGTGTCTTTCTAAGAAGCAGGCAGAGGATCCAAGATGGCGGCATGAGAGGAGAACGCTGATAACTGCCTGGGAAGGGCCTTGTGAACAGAGGGGAATCCACAGGGGAAACCCTGAGAAGAAACCTCAACTAAGAGAACCACACAACACGGAACACACAAAGGTTAGAGAAAAAAGGGGAGAGCGGTCAAGGAAAAGGGAAGCAGCAGTTCGGGGACAGAGACACAGAGCGCGGCCCGGGGCTGGCAAAAACAAAGGGGGATTGGGGGACTACGGTCAAAGTGGAGCTGGATCGAGGACGGGCTGGAAGCCGAGACCTAGGGAGCGTGGAAGCCCCACAAGACTGTGGACAATTTAACATCCGAACTCAAGGGACAGCACACAGTGCCCTAATCAGATCACGGAGCCTGACGTGGAACAGGGACTGTGGAGCAGGGCGGCGGCACTTCCCGGCCGGCGGGGTGAGAGCAGGGCACCAGCCCACAGCAGCTCAGCACCCCTGATTCACAGAGGAGATTGACTGTGAGGGAGCGCCTTCTGAGGACAGGGCTCTTGAAGTGAGGGCTGGGGCTTGAGTGGGCATAGCTGCATTGGACGTGCTTGGAGTGAATCCGGCGGTCTCAACAGACCCGGGAGCGTAGAGCGGCTGCCGCCCGAGCTACGGCCTGTGCGCACAGGGCTTTCGGCGCCCCACCCACCGGGCCTCCGCAGCGCCGCTACAGCGGGCAACTGGGCTTTTGGCGCCCCGCCCACCGGGCCGCAGCGGCACCGCTGCTTGCTTGCCAGTGTGCAATTAGGCTTTTGGTGCCCCGCTCACCAGGCCGCTATGGCAGCTCTGCCTGCGCGGAAGTGCGCGGCTGGGCTCTCGGTGCCCAGCCCACTGGGCTGCTGCGCATCGCTGCATGCACGCACCGAGCTTTCGGTGCCCCGCCCACCGGGCCGCCCCGCAGCGCCGCTGCCTGCTCGCCGGTGCGCTACAGGGCTTTTGGCACCCTGCTCGCCAGGCCGCGGCAGCGCTGCTGCCTGCTCGTGAGCGCGCAGCAGGGCTTTTGGCGTCCCGCCCACCGGGCCTCTGGGGTGTGGTGGACAGCGCATGCAACTGGGCTGCCTGCTGGGTCTCCGCAGTGTCATTGCCTGTGCGGGAACTGGGAGGCCGACCAGGGCCTCTGCCAAGCCCCAGCCCATCCAAGTGCTGCCCTGCAGGCGTGGCTTACAGACACAATTTAAGGAGGGGCAGCCAGGAGGAGGAAAGGCCAGAGCTCCTGCGCCCTGCCCCCACTGAACCACCAGTCCCCTGCTGAAAGAGGAATCTGCTATTGTGTCTCAGGCCCGCCCTAGCGCCTACTCACGTGCCCCCACCCCTGGCCACACCTTTACTACCCTGCTATCTCACAGCTAAGACAGCAACCTGAAGTGCCCCAGGAAACAGAAGCCGTCTGCTTCCCCCAACCCTCTCCCAAAATCTCCTTCTCCCACAACTGAGTCCAAAAGAAAAAATAAAGAGAAGCCCATCTGATAGGCAAACCACCAGGGGGAAAACAGACTCATGCGTAAAGCAAAAAGAACCACAGCAAACACAATGCACAGCACAGAATCCAAAGCCCCTCCAGAAGATCAGGGACAGTCTCTAGTAAAGGACCTTGCACACTTGGAATCAAATCTAAGTGAAGCAGAATTCAGGGCTGCATTAATCAAGACACTCAGAGAGCTCACTCAATGCTGGCAAAGTACCCAGACACAGTTAAATGACCTCAACAAGAAATTTTCTGAGCAAAATGAGTACTTTACCAACAAAATTGAGAAGCTAGAGCAGAATCAAAAGGAACTCCTTGAAATGAAAGGCATCATGGGAGAGCTGAAAAAAGAACT
>PVKE010028100.1:0-21163 GCA_004027555.1 Craseonycteris thonglongyai | reverse complement strand
CACATTCCTGTGGGGCTTCCACGCTCCCTAGGTCTCGGCTTCCAGCCCGCCCTGGGTCTAGCTCCACTTTGGCTGTAGCCCCCCAATCCCCCTTTGTTTTTGCCAGCCCCGGGCCGCGCTCCGCGCTCCGTTCCTGTCCCCAAACTGCTCCTTCTCCCTCCCTCTCCCGCTCTCCCCTTTTTCCTCTAACCTTTGTGTGGTGTTCTGCGTTGTGTGGTTCTCTCAGTTGAGGGTGCTTCTCAGGGTTTCCCCTGTGGGTTCCTTTTTGTTCGTAAGTCCCTTCCCAGGTAGGTGTCTGGGTTCTCCTCTCATGCCGCCATCTTGCTCTCTCCTTAGGTTAGTTTTTAACCTTCCTTTTTACTTATCAAGAAACTGAGCATCAGAGATTTTAACATGTGTTGTCACAGTTTAAAAGACAAGTTAAAGACTGAAGTTAAAGTATCAGTAACTTTATTTACAAGTGATAACAAAATTATTCATATGCATTACATTAAAAAATACATACACATGCATCTCAAATATTTCAGTTTATAAGACAGCCATCATCAATGGCATGTACTGTATCAACTCACTGATTCTAGCATAGTATTAAAATAAAACACCTCCTTAATTTAATTACAGGTCAACTTAATTAACAAAGCACCTATATATCTATAATTTTATTTTATTCTCAAAACTGTGATTTTGGTTATTGATTATTGTTTTAATTAATTTTAAATAATTAAGAACTACACATATTTTACTTTAAAATTTCTTCCCCTCACCTTTCACTCAGTACTACTTCTTAGGAAGGTAACTATGGGTCATTTTATAGCTAATTATAAAAAACCTACAAGAAATCTTTTCCACATTGCCAATATATGAGTTATTTGCATATTTAAAGCATCAATTCTGTATTTATATTGAAGATAGTTATGCCATAATCTCTAGAAATTGTCAACTATAAATAGGAGAATATTTATTTTGGTAATCTCTTGTCACCTAATCTGTGTAGACAGTGACCACCAAGATCAGGCATTGATAAAAATGACTGTTAGGGTGGTGACCTTTTACATTGAATGTTTAGATTTCGATTCCTTGGGAATTGGGGGTTTTGTAATATTTATGCTGTTTTAGGTGTGCAGAGTCATTTTATTGAATATATGTGACTAATATAGTAACACTGTTGACTTATTTGGAAGGTGATCATTACCAAAAGAGAGAATTCAACACACTTTAATTTTTTTATTTCTGAAACATAAAAAACAAAATCTATAAGCATGATTGAACAACAAAATAATGTACATTTCACACAAGTGGACACACACAAATATTTTATGAAATTTATATTATTGATAATATATTTCTATAATAATATTACATATAACTTAAATTTGAACATAATTTTAATGATAAAAATAAATAGTAATTAATGTGAAAAGAGCTTTCCGAGGCTGTAGTCTTATACAGCGAATATAGGCCTAAACCTATGTTTTAACTGTAAAATTAGGAGGTCGTCTTATACGCCGGAAAATACGGTACAATGTCAATATTATTTTTCCACTAGGGTCCAGTATATTTTTATTTACATTGTCTAAAGTAGACTAAAAAATGATACTATCTGCTAATTAATTTTCTGATTTGATTTTGTAAGCTGTATATTTAAAAATTAGATCTTATTTTTTCTCCTGTTATCTAAGCCCTACTGACGATTCTCAAGCATGTCTCGAATTACTGTAGAGGAAGTCTATTAATTTATCTGTTCTTTCTTCTTCCTCTTACGTATCTTTCTACCCTATACACAACACAAATCCTAAAATTAACATTCACTGCTTCTTTCCTTCTAACTTTCTTCATCTTTTCTTGAGTTTAGATTTATCAGAGGACTTACTAAGTGTACGAGTGGAATCTAATCTGTAGAGTGCTTTAAAAATATATAATCGTGCAGAATTAAGTAGTTTTAGATTAGCCACTAAATTTGAAAGTGTCTAGAATAAAGATGAAGTTACTACTAGGTTTTAGTTTTAAATTGTGTTCTCTATAACATAATTCAAGAAAATGATACAACCTATCATGTGAATAAAAATATCCATGGTCATATATATTTGTGATACATTGGATTAAACACCCTTAAATAATTTTTTTAAACTAGTGGAGTTCTCAGAAAAGTCATCTCAAAAGGTACCGGTATACTGATATGTGTTACATATCCTGACAGGCTTTATTTATCTGCAGAAAATCTCTAGAGGCTGATGCTCAATACTGAACACACCTTAAAACAGAATCCTACCACCTTTGACTTAATTTTTGCATCATTATGTGGAAATCCATTAAATAAAGAATACTACAAAGATTTTCAAATCTTATTTATTTATGTATTGTACTTTAGAGACTTCTTAGAATATTTTAAAATATTTTTATATTTAATTACTATTCAAACTATGAGAATTACAAAGAAAGAAAGTAAAATTATAATTTGAAATTTTTAATTTTAATAAAATGTAAGAAAAATCCTCAAATTTAATGAACTTGTTACATAATATTTTATATCTTATAACATTTCATAGTTTATAAAATGCTACAACATATATTGTTTTGATATCTTAAAAGACTTCTTTATAATTCTTTTTAGTTTGTAGATGAAAAGGCTGGTGTTCAGATAGTAAAATAGTTTTACTTTGACATTATACAGAGACATCTGTTAACATTGATCAGTTAAGAGCTTTTCCCTTTTCATAAAGATTTTTTTTTTATTGTTTTTGACAGAGAGTGAGAAACAGAGACAGAGACAGAAAGAAGGGGGAGGGCCCAAACAGTCTCCATAGTTGCACATCATCAGTTTTTCCACATAGTTTCATTCCACAGGTGGGCATGGGGATGCACAGGGCATGAACTGGGCTGGGGGTCTCACCTCGGTGAGAACTGAACTGGGGGCACTCCCCAGTTCAACCTATGGGTCCACAGGGGCTGGGGCTGGAATTAGATCCTCGGTTCCCGGGGCTGCAAAGTGAGCGCTTAACCCACTGAGCCATCCCGGCTTCCCCTTTTTCCCCTTTCTTACTCTGCTTCTTTCGAAGTACACAAATTGTATCAGAATTTCTTTAGCTACAAATGAGGGAAAATCAAGGCAAATTATTTAAACAAAAAGGAAATTTAGTCTCAACTAACTGAGAAGATCAGAAGTACGGCTTCAGGCATTAGATACAACACCAAAGAAATGTCTAATGATGCATTAGTGACCAACAGGATGTGTGGAGACTCAGGGAGGAGATGAATTTCAAGTCTAAAGGGAGTCTGTTAGCAGAATTTCATCTTGCTCAGCAGAGGTCAGGTTTTATTCTAATCTAAAGCCTTCAACTGAGTGAGTAGACCAGCCCACCTACATTATGGAGGGTAACCTGCTTTACTCAAAGTCCACTGATCTAAAGGTTTCTATAAAAATAAATAAATAAAAATAAATAAATAAATAAATAAATAAATAAAAATAAAAATTCCAGAATAATGTTTGACCAAATATCTGGGCACCATGGCCCAACCAAGTTGATACATATTAATCAAATGATAGTCTTATTTTCCTTAGCCTCCTTGAACCTTTCTCTCTCTTTTATCTCTGTCATCTCTATCTCTATATCTCTCTTTCTCTTCCAGTTAGAACAGGAATTTTTAAGAAAATGAGTGAGTTTATTTTCTGGTTGCTCTAGCAATTGTCCTTAGAATTTTTGGAGTAAATTAGTCCAGTTTCTGTAACCAATAACTGTGGCTCTAAGGATGCAAAGCCCAGTGATGCTGGGTCTGTGACAGATCTCTAAATACAAACATTGGATTTCTTGCTAGAACAAACTAGGTACACAACAAAAAGCCTAAGCTACATCATTCCTATCCTATTAATCATGTAACTTTAAAACAAACCTTTTGTATAAAATGTTAGTGAAAGGTACCCACCGGTACTCTTTTTTTTTTAATTCAAGTTATGCATAGTAACTTGTGATGAGAGTAATGATCTTACTGAGATATTCTCATTTAGGTAGAGTAGATTGCACAGGGGTTTTAATAATAAGTTGGGGTTAAGATTTCGTAGCTATTTCTTTTTGCCACAACAATTACAATTTGTCTTCAAAACAGCAGACAAAATTATTTAAAGTAAATTGAAAAGACAATATTTTCTTTGTAAGAGCAAGAATTTAAATGGAAAGTATATATGTTAACACCTGAAGAAGAGTTCACATAAAGTTCATGAACATTTTGATATGAATGGACTTTTATGATCATTTAACCTGCTTTAAACTTCTCTCTAAAAAGAAAGAAAGAAAAAAGCTCTTGGGATGCTGGGATAGCTAAGCAGGTTGAGCCCTTGCCTTGCAACCTCAAAGTTCAGGGATCAAATCCCAGCCCTGACCCAAGAAAACCCATATGCTGAACTGTGGCACAACTGATGACCGCTGAGTCTCATGGTGAAGGTTCTCACCTCCCATGTGGGAGGTCTCCAGTTTGGTTCCTGCCCTGCGCAGCCCCACATCCACCTGTATGGAATAAAACCATGTCACAACTAATGATGTACAAAACAACTGTGGAAACTGGTGGGCCCTCCCCGCTTCTTTCGCTCTCTCTTTGTCTCGCACATAATAAAAAAATTAATAAATTAAAAAAAAACAACAAAAAAACCTCAATGTAAAATTATTTCTGGTATACTACCCAAGCCCTGAGAAACTGGGTATAAATCTATACTAAGAAAAAACTGATTTCTAATTTGTGCTAGTAAAATTTATTTTTTGGTTAGAAGACAGTTCAATATTCTTAGGTTGAGGGTAGCATTTATTTCCTGATGCTTGCAGACATAAACGTTCAATGATATAAGTAGCTCCTAACCTTATTAGAAATATTTTTAATATTCAACATTAGTTCTTAATTCTGCTTAGCACCCTCCCCTGTGTTTTTTAGTCATATGCTTTTAGAATAGCTTCTTTCAATGGAATGTGAAATTCTCCTATTTGTCTCTGTTCTTATTTCAAATGGTTTCATTCTAATGGTGGAGTATGGTTGAAAGGCTTAGATGCTGTTTTGTTGCTTAACTGTTATGTAAAACATTATATAACAAGAAGTCAGATTCAGACTTCCACTATTGGAATAGACCAATAGAATTATCTATGGTAGTGAATTGTCTCTGTGTAGATAAAATTCATATATTGCTCTTAATATATCTTGACATTTTTCATTAAACTTGCAATGGAATTCTTTAAATTTCAGAATTAATATAATAAGACTAGGATCTCTATGTCTAAAAGAACAAGGTAATTGTTGGAGTGCCACATCATAATTTTTGGATAACGTTTTGAAAGCCCTCTAATACAAATGGTGTAAAATTATCTCTGAATCTGCTTGAGCTGTTCATAAGTCTTTAGAGAACTTTGCAGTGGTATGCATGGAGTAGCACATAATTTGACTATGTTGTGTGATAAACCTTTAGGATGAATTATAGATTTAAAATGACAATTCATTCTATGATGGGTTGAAGCAAGTAATGTAAGAATGAATCCATAGTGACCATTTAAAATGGAATTCAAGAAAAAAAAACTTTATTTGCTTCATAAAAACCTGTCAGGCGTTGCTATTGAATAACGTAAGCAGAATGCAGCCATATAAATCTTCTTAATTTACATCTAGGGTTTCATTATGCATATTTGATAGTACTCTGCAGAACTTTAATTTACAGACTTTTGGAACTTTACCAATCCCAAAAGCAGTGCTAAACATGCCTGTTGGAACATTTAACTGAAGTAAGTCACTGGAGATTTTCTTAATGAGTGTAGAATTATCAGTTATTTGCATTCCTTATAGATTGAAAGCAATAGGGCCTATTAACAAGATAATGGCAAATGCTTTTTGAATGCAAGTATTTCTTAAACCATTTACTAACATGTACAACTCACATTATCAATTTTCAAGTATGTATTGAAATTAGGTTCCCATTTATTTACCTCATCTAATAGATGATCTCATACTGAATGGTGTGTCAATGAATCAACTTGAAAGAACCACCTGATATTATCTAGAGACTATATCTTCAGTGTGACTTGATCTTATCACTTACAAACATAACTGATTCACATATACAGAGTACAAATAAAATGCTAATAATTCCTGTAAAAGTGTTTTCGGTAAGTCAAACCATTCAAACCTTCAATGTCTAATTACAACTATTTTTCATTCTTTTAGAAGCTTCTGGTTCAAGAAACTTGGTACTGTATGTATTATACTTCTATAACACACAAGTGTTAGCTCTTTGTCCTTTTCTCAACACTAAATTGAGATTCATAAATGGGAGAGAAGTAGGTGGATGATATAAAATTTTAAAACTGACATTTGTTGAAAGAGAAACATTTATCTGTGATTATTTTGCCTTGGCTTCATCTTTCCTTCTAACAGCCTAAATAATCTGCCTACCCATGTGTATAATGGAATGATGAGTTTAATCTTAGGCCACACATAATTGGGTAATTGATTTCCATTATGAGGCATATAGTACATTTGCCACAGTAAAATAACACTGCTAAGTAAACCATTGAAATTAGGATGCATTAGATGTTAATACGTTCTATAGGGAATTTGCCAGAGTTCTGAACCTTGAACAACATGTAATAAAGTTTTAGTTCTATCATGCAGATGCATTTCTCTTTTATTTCACAATGTAGAAAAAATATGAGTCTCTTGAGTCTGAGGCATTGCTGTGTTCTTTCTATAGAGTATTGTCCTCCTGAAAAGGCTGTATCTCCCTGAGGAAACTCAAACAAACTCATTCACCTTTTCTCTCATTAGGCAATGGAGATAAATAGTTCACCCGTGACTTTTGAAATGTGGATTCATTTTAGGGGTGAGGATGTCCAGCTTCTTTCTGTAAGTCAGGTTTTCCTAATTCATAAAATAGGGTAAATATATATTGCATAAATTTGAGAACAACTGTAAGGTGTGAGATAATGAAACCAGTCATTCATATTAATGCACACAATCACGATTGGGCGTTGTGAAGAGTTCACGTCCCGTGTCAGGTGTATTGGATGGCTGTACACTTTGGAACTCAAAGACTCGGATTTCAGTTCAGTAGCTCAGTAACTTCCATCTCCTATGTGTCTCCTTGTTGTTACCACCACATAAAAATTAGTATAGGTATTAAGAAGCTATGTGTAAAATGTGTTTGATGCAAAAGGTACAAGAGCTATTATAATTTTATTGAATTATTTTTCTTTTCACTTGTAATATCCTCACTTTACTTGAGCCCCATTTTAAATTCTAAAATTCTGGCTTGACTCCTTCAGATGAAAAAACTCAATCATTCAGCACTAACATTTGTGAATCAGACCTAATCATAAGTGGTACTTCCTAGGATCAAAGGTGCCTTCACCCAGTAAGTAAACTTTTGGAAATGAGAGAATAAGACTGAGGGCCTGACTTTTCACTCTAAATTAACATATAATGAAAAAGAATAGGGATGGGTGAAGTCCAGTTTGTATTGTAATTAATCATGTTAGTATATATTATAGTTCACATATGTAGCATGTGTACTACATAGAATGACATTTAAGTATACAACTACAATTGTAGGCATGAATGAGTCATTGCAGATGCCATTGATCAGTAAATGAAGACTAGAAAAGGCATCTATACACATAATGACACCACCCATCCAAAGATTCCCACAGGGAGAGAGTTTCCGTCAGGGTTAATTTGGCAATCTTATCTTCCTGGTAGGGAAATCCCAATTATGGAGAAGGCCTGAGTTTCTCATGTGTCCTATAACTAAATCAGTTTCACTATTTCTATGCTCACTAAGAAAAATTCTAAGTATAATATGGCTCCCCATGAAGCCTAATTAAAGTGAGAGTGTGGCAGTGAAACTGAGCTGATTCTAAGAATTATATTTATCCTTGTAAAACAATAAATTGACATTGTGACACATATTCTTGTCATAAGCTCTGTTACAAATTAGAATTCTTAGATATGATTACTTTGGGGAGACATACTATCAAGTTTCTGTGCCTTAAAGATCAAGGGTTAAAACTACACTTGATGGATGCACCCAGATTAAAGCCTACTGAGGATCCCTTGGGCAACCCCAGCTTCCCACTGGTAGTGTGGCTGTCATATTTACGTTGCACAATATTGCATTTTGAATGGTATTCTCCAAGCCGTAACAGCATAACAGCACTCACCCTGTTTTGTAAGTATTAGTTGAATTCATTGCAATCCTTCTAATAAAAACCTTTCTAATAACCCTTTCTAATGAAACACACTAATTGGGTTCAAATCTAACTCCTAATAATAGATGGGCTGTTTAAAGCAAGTTTGTCCAACCTGTGGCCTGTGGGCTGTATGTGACCCAGGACTGCTTTGAATGTGGCCCAAAACAAATTCATCAACTTTCTTAAAACTGTCTTTTTGCAATTTTTTAAAGTTCATCAGCTATCATTAGTGTTAGTATATTTTATGTGTGGCCCAAGACAATTCTTCTTATTCCAATGTGGCCCAGGGAAGCCAAAAAATTGAACACCCCCAGTTTAGAGCAAAGTACTATCTGTCCTTTGCCTCAGTTTCTTCACCTGTATAATGGATAGTACTTTCCTCTTGGGGTTTTAAGAGGATTAACCACCTGAATCTCAGAACAAGGCCTGCTATGCAGTAAACTTTAACAAGCTTTTGTTAATGCAATTAACTACCCTTGGCCCATTTTCTACACATAAAATTGAGTTGCAAATTCTGTCATGACTAAGCCATTGAAATCAGTTCTTGTTTCTTGAAATTTGATTCCATTCTTTTAAATCACATGTAAACTATTTTAATACTTTCCACAATTCTCAGCCTATTTTCCAGTTCTGATGCCATACTTCTTTTACAATTATCTTCTTAAGATGTGTTTCTAATCATTACACTTCCTCTCCTCATATTTAACACTCACTGAGTATTGCTTATTGAGTGAATTTCTAAAGTCTGCAGTAAGACGTTGGAGGCCATCCACAATCTGTTCCTAATCTCACTCTTCAGCCTCATTTCACATTATGTCCTTCAAAATCACTACAATCTAATTACACTATTCTACTGGTCCCCAAACACGTCAACCAAGTTTTCAAGTGGAAATAATTGTGCTGTTTTTCAAGAGCTTGCATGCAGAAATCAGATTTCCTTAGGTTCAACTCCCTGTGCTGTCACATATTTTGTGGTGACTTTTGGTAAATTATTTAATCTCCTTATATTAATATTTCAATTTCCCAACTTTCAATTTTCTAAGAAGGTAAGATCAACCTTATAGAATTAAATGAGGTAGTAAATGGCTTTTAGCACTGGGTTTGATACTCATTATATGTTTGGTAAAAGGTGCTTGTCAGTTTTAGGTTGCCTTTTTTCTTTTCCTCAGCCTAAAATACTTCTACCGTTGTCTGCAATAATTTTTCCTTTATGCAAGAACCCAATTAGATGATAGTCATATGTCAAATATGGTCGGTCCCTCCAAAAACAGCATAAAGGATTTGTTCCAAACCCACACATTACATTAATTTTACCTATATTTAGAACTCATAATTATTTCGTTATGTCTATTTCTCATACTACACAGTGAATTCATTAAAAGAATAGACTGTCTTATTAATCTTCTGTTTCCTCCAGACCATTCCTATAGAAAAACTCTGCCTTAAAATGCTAAGCCCTCTAAAAACAAATAATGACTTGCTTGAATCAAATTCAAGTAGGAAGACAAATTGGGCCTCCAGGTCTCATATTCTGTTCCATTTTTCACTTCCTGTGCAACTCACTGATCTTCCTATACATTTACCTAGAGGTCTATGACTTTAAGGAAATTGCTTATCAGCTCTAACATTCAGTTTCTTCATCTGTATTATGCTCATTATGAGTATACCTGTTTTTAAAAGCTGTCATGAGGATTAAATAATATGATTCATGTAGTAAGTACAATGATTGTCCCAATAGGAAATGTTCAGCCATGCTTGTGAATTATTGCTAACATTATTATTATTAGCTGAAATATAATTGGCATGAGAGAGAAGTGAGGATACAAAATGTAAGGATTTCTTCTTTGTCTAGTATAAAAAGAAATATATGTACTTTAGGATCCCAACACTACAATGGCAACATGGACACTGGGGAAACTGTCTGACATTTGGCAACATACCATAGAAATGACAAAAATGTGAAATGTAAATGCAGTTTCCACAAGACAAGTTAGAAAAAGGCAACTTTACTTGTTACTTATTCTTGCTTAAATCCTAGAAATCTTTGAGAAACTAAATAAAATAAAATAGAACTAGTCAAAAAAATCCTGAAATAAAGTAACATATGTCTACTATTACAGTATATAGGTAAGAGGGTATGTCATTTCCCTTGCTGTCTATATTATATCATATGATTTGTATCAATTAAATTCACTTTAGAATTATCTCTTTATATTTTAACATTTGGAACATTTTTTGTAATGATTTATGAAGCTAATAGGCATCTGACCCAAGCACCAAACTTCATTAATTCTCCTTATGTCATTTCTTTTATGAATCTATTTTTCCCCTATGATAATTACTATAAAAATTAATGTTATGTGCTTTAGGGAGAAATGACCAATTTGTATTTTTTTTTCTTTCTTTTTTTCTCTTTTTTTGACATGTGTTGAGGTGCTTAGCAGTCGTTTCAAAGTGTGATCTAAAATTCAGTTGGCATGGTTAATAAAAATGCAGAGGCTTGGTTCCATCCCAGACCTGCTATTCTACATTTCTGGGAGTGAAGAGGCTTGAAATCTAAATTTTATTAGGCTCTCCAGATGACTGTTATGCACATCAATAAGTGAGAACTAATGAATTATATTGATGCTATTATATATATACACTTCTGAAAATATTCCAATTTTCAAACAGATTTATTTAAGAGAATATAAATATATATTGAACGTTTTCCCCATGGTTTTATAGAGCCTTCACATTTCTTAGAATTTTAATATTATGTTGTTTCTGAGGCCAGCTTGTGTTAATAACCAATTTGGTACTGTTTCATTCCATAAAGTATTGTTCAGTTTTGTACTGAATTCACCATGCTGCCTCAGCAGTTTGAACTACTTTACAAAGCAATTACAGATTTCCCAGCTTGCAGAGTGTCTTTTGAAAGCTGACGCATTTCACTATAATCAGAGGTTTCTGTTACAAGTACCTTTGTAAATGCACTCAATTTCTTTATATGTTTGGCCTTTTACCTTATCTGATGTTGTCAGTATGCGTAACAAACCTAGCATTGTGCTCATTCTTAACAACAATAAACAGCTCATTCATTTACCTTTCTTTCACTTTAATTTCATTTCCCTTTTTGGAGGGCTTGGTATCTGACTCTTTTTGTTGTTGTTTCAAGAGATGGTTGTATTCCCCATTATAATCTTCAAATAAGCTCATTAGGTCAGACTCATCTGATACCTGCTTGCTTGGCTAACCATATTCAGTAGGTTGAAATTGTAACAGTGAATCAGGTCAATAGAAACAGTCAATCCCTTGTCAAATTGCTTGTAAAACACACACACATACAGTATGTATACCCAACTGCTCATTTTATTTATTTATTTATTTAAATATATATATTTTTATTTTTTTATTTTTGAGAGAGAGAGAGAGAGAGAGATACAGAGACAGAGACAGAGAGAGAGCTGAACTGGGGGAGCTCCCAGTTCAGCATACGGTTCCACACGGGCAGGGGCCAGGATTGGATCCTTGGTCCCTGGCGCTGCAAAGTGAGCGCTTAACCCACTGAGCCATCCCGGCTTCCCCCAACTGTTCATTTTAAAATGTCATCTGATTATTGCTTAAATGTTCTTAGTATAAGGTGACCAGACGTCCCGCTTTTGGCGGGACAGTCCCAATTTTTAACAATTTGTTCCGCATCCTGCGGCATTTTTAAAAAGTCCCGATTTTTGGAAAGAATGCACGACAAGCTAGGGAATGGCGGGAGATAGACCAAATTTTTATTCAAGAACCTCCCTCCCCACCCGGTCAATGGTGTCCCGCTTTACCAATGTTAAAATCTGGTCACCTTATCTTAGTCAGAAGTATACTTAGGCAGAATGAGGTAATGAATAAAACCTAGGTATAGATAATTTTTATATTCCAAATACTATTATTATTTCAGTGAATTAGATGTGGTATACATATTTTCAGCCATCTTATTTAGCCGTCTATCTTTGTATTTTTCAGTTAGACTTTTCTGTTTATAACTAAAGGAATAATTATCAAATAATCATCATAATTAGTCACTTTTATCTGATTAGACCTTATGTTAATAAAATGAAACCCTCATGTATGACAAGAGTGAATCATATTACCTAAAGCTAGAAAAATAGGGTTGATATGGGAGTTGAAATTAATGATTTATAGTATCCATTAGAAAAAGAAGAAAATTGATAGTGACATTTGGGTTTATTATTTCCATATTTGGAACTCAGATATTATTTTCATATTTGGAACTCAGATATTAAGACCATTTTATTCTCATGCAATAAAAATAAGAACCAATAACACTCCCTGAGAGAAAAGAAAGATAAAGACCACACAAATATTTAGTCAATGAATGGGTGGGGTGTATAGCTTCCCCTTTGTCCACATGTAGCAGGGTGAAGAGGGGAGAGGCCGCTAAAGGAGGAGGCTGCCCAGAATAGCTGTAAATAAGCAGGCAGGCACTTCCCAGAACTCCCCTCTGTTACAAGAAAGCTAGGGGGAGCTGTTGGAGGTAGATATAATTAGCAATAATGGACTGAAACCCACAAGAATGGAAATATTGCAAGCTGGCAGATGCAGGTCATTAGTGGTAATGGGCTATGATTGACAGGGAAAGAGAGCTTCTCCTGTCTATTACTGGTGATGGTATAGATACAGAAGAAGGAATTTTTGGATGAGAGCTTTTGAGCTGAAGTATTTGGAACCTGGTATTGCTTGTAGCCTGCAGGAGGCAGGCAGCTAGGCCCATCTAGAACAGCAGTGGACCAAGTCCATCCCTGGGAAGGTAGCTGAAGAAGACAAACAGACAGCCAGCAATGAGGGGGCTCAGCACTGGGATTGCTGGGCTGGAAGACCAGAGATGGTCCTTCTATTTCTGTGGAAGTCCGAGGTCCGCCTGAAGGACTAAACACCAGTTGCCTGTGCTTCCCAAAAGATGGTGAGCAGAGGGAAGGCAGGGATGGACCTTTCCTTTCTGCTTGGACCTTTTTGGACTTTGCTTTCTGCTGCCTCGGAGACCTGCTTGGCAGATCATTCTGTGGCCTCCGGTCTTCTCCAAAGGATGGTATTGTTAAAAGGAAGAAGGGCTCCAGAGGCGATCTAGAACAGGTCTGGGGGTGGCATCAGTTATTTCTCTTTGCATGTTGTATGTAGCTCTAAAATAAAGGCTCCTCTCCTTTCTTCCACCCAACCTCTTTCCTCTCAGGTAACAGGTATCTTTATAATAAACGCTTATTCTATAATCCAATTTCTGTGTCAGTCTATTGACTGAATGGTGCAGGCAGCACGAGCCTGGACCCTGTTTTCCCCCAGTAATACACATAGTATGAGTTGCTTACACATACAGTGGCAGCAGATCCTCCTAAGAATATAATTTTTTGTCTACACTTATTAAGATCCAGTAGTGGATAAAAAGCTTGTTAGGGCCAGCTTTATGAAACTTAGCATGAAAATCGGGGCACTGAGGACACATAATGAAGAAATACATTTTACTGTAGAGCATCTGTAAAGCATATGTATAGTACATATTAAGTGACAGAATAGGTAAGTGGACATTAGTGGGGCATTGACTAGCAGCGAGTGGTATACCTACTAAGTTAATGGTTATTCCCCTCTACCTTCTTGCACCCTTTTGGGGGAGACTTTTTTCCTGGGTAAACACTGGGGAGGGTAGAGGAGTCAAGGCTGAGTGTCTAACTTTAACTGGTGGAGGTTTTTTGTAGATTTACGTTTTCTGGCTATAATTGTTGTATTCCTAGATTAGTCGGTGAAAATATTTGTGATACTGACTTTGAACTTAAACTAAATTGAAAAATTTATAGATTTTCTGTTTTGTTTTCATTCACTCTTTCCTGTGGTTCATTCATAAGACCTTTTGCTAAATAACCAAAAGACTGCTTCTAGCAATACAAAGGCATACTTCCAAAGTAAGATTCTATGGTTCCACACTGTTTTTACTCTTCCCCAAGGAAAGTTATCTGTAATTAGAAACTAGCAGTAGCTAGTTAGATGTAATTAGAAAGTATAATTTTTCTGTGATTGTCTATTTTTTAAAAAGGCAATCTCAGAGACCTTCAAATCATAACAAATAAAAAAATGTAACTCTTTAGCAAAGATAGTTTTCACTATATTCTAAAATATTAACAATATTAACCACCTGAATGTGTACCAGAATTCTCTAGATTTAGATGTTTTTCCATGGCTTGCAGATGTAATGTTAACTGCTTTGATTTTTCCAATGACTTAATCATTTCCATCTGCCCTTAAACACCTCTTTCTCAGGTATCCAGAGACTTTCAAAGCTATTTTCTCAATCAATTGTATAAATGTCATACAAAAAGACATAAAATTAAGTCAAAGTTTCAAACACTAACTTTGGCTTTAACACATGATGTTTTGTATGTTGCTTTTTTAATTAAGGTCTTAAAGATGGTTTATAAAATTCAAACCTTTTTATAAATACACACATCCTTGCCAACACTTTTTTCCATTTTTAATTAAAAAAAAAAAAGTTTTTTATTACAGTCATACTAGTGAGTGTGAAATGCTTTTCTCATTGTTTGGCTTTGTATTTCCTTAGTTCTTAGTGACATTAAACATCTTTTCACTTATTTATTATCATTTACATATCTTCTTTGGAAAAATGTTTATTCAAGCCCTTTGATCACCTTTAAAATTGGATTTTTTTGTTGTTGAGTTGTAGGATTTCTTTGTATGTTATTGATATAAAGTCCTTATCAAATATGATTTGCAAATATTTTCTTTTATTCTAAACATTCTCTTTTTACTCTGTAAATAATTCTCTTTGATTCACAAAAGTTTATAATGTTTAAAAGTTTAATTATTATATTTTTTCTTTTGTTTTTCATTATTTAGCTGTCATGTCTAAAAATCCATCTCTTATCACAAGGTCATGAAACTTGCTCACCCCTATGTTGTCTTCTAAATGTTTATTATTTAAGCTATTATAACTATGTTATTGATCTAGTTTGAGGGTTTTTTTGTTTTGTTTTTTTAATATGGTGTGAGTTACTGCTCCAGCTTCATTTTTTTGCATGTGAGAATCCAGTCATTCCAGCATCATTCATTATAGAGACTATTCTGTCTCCACAAATGGACTTGGCATCCTTGTTAACAATCAATTACCCAAGAATGTATGAATTTATTTCTGGATCTTCACTCTATTCCACTAGACTGTAAATCTATCCTTATGTCAATACCACACTGTTTTAATTACTGTAATTTTGTGATTAGTTTTGAAAACAGGAAGTGTGAGTCCTCCAATCTTTAAGATCATTTTGAATGTTTGGGGCCCCTCATAATTCCTTATGAATTTGATGATTAACTTTTCCATCTTGAAGTGCTTTTTAATCATTTATACTCTTTAAAAATACTTTTAAACTTCCCAAACAAGAAAAACTAAGTTATATACGGTATTTACTTACATGGGCTGTCTGGAAAAATTTTAGCCATAAATGCCTCTATTTTTCATATTCCATGTCTGGATACTTTCCGGACAGCTCTTATATTTTAAATAGCAGTTAGCACACTGGTACTAGCATTTGTTATTATTTTTTTAACTGAACTAGGGAGCTCACCACATTTGGAGCACACTTCAGTTCAGCATGTGGGTCCTGCCTGGTCCGGAGCCGGGATTCGATCCTCGGTCCTCAGGGCTTCAAAGCGAGCACTTAACCTGCTGAGCCATCCTGGCTTTCCCAAGTACTAGCATTTAAACCCCTATCTTTTTCACCTTGCTTTGTTGATTTTTTTTTAATTTGTAATTCTCATATTAATCTCGTAATCTTTAGGTTATCTTGTTCATTTTTTATAAATCTTTCATTATCCAGTACTTATTTACTATAGGTCTTGTCAGATTTTGAGACAGTTAAGTGTACAAGCGCTATTCAGAAAGTATCCAACAATGTAATATGAAAAATAGAGGCATTAATGACTGGACTTTTGCTGGACAGCTCTCATTCTAGCAGGAAATAAATGGTATGACACTCTGTCAGATCACTTTCTTTGCAACTGTCTAGGAGCAATTAATAAACAATATGCTGCATAATTCCACTTGCCTTTACATTTATCCCATTCTTTTCATTACAGGTTTATCTTTAATATCACAGGAAACAAAGTTACAGAGAGTATTCAGAGATAGGTATTATTAAGAGGTTTATGATCAATGATCATTAATAAGCTTTTATACCTATTGATATTAAATGTGTCTGGCATATTGAGCAGTTAAAAAAATTAGTGAGTAAAAAGTAAAATAAACAGACTAAAGACTATAAATCAGATGGTTATATATGATCGAGGAGAAAAGGTGAGATAAAAATTCAACATTGAGTCCTTATTACATCACAGACACTGAATTATTAAATTAATGTTTATTTAATAAGTTAAATAAAGTCACTAGTTCAGTCAGAATATGTTTGTCCTCAAAGTCCTTGAGCTTTCCTTTTTACCCATTGTCAATTGAGGTTAACCTAGCATTTACTACATACTGCTTTAATAAACTGTGAAATTTAGAAAATCAGAAATTGGGAAAATATGGTATAAGATATTAGCTACATATTTTAGTTAATAAGTTGTCCCTGAGAAATTAAAACTAACATCACATTGTCAGTTTTGTGGCAAAAACCTATATTTGATACTCTTCTTATTTTCTGTTTTCTTAATAATATAAAAGATAAGATAAAATGAGGAAACATTTCTCTCTCTCTTAGTCAAATCTATACATTCAAGTGGATTATGGGCATGTAGAATTCTACCTCATCATAATCAAAATAAAAATAAATAAATAAAAAAAAGGCAGAACTGTTTACACACAGAAACAATGTTTTCAAACTTTATTTTAGTAGAACATTATATTTTAGTAAAACCTGGCAATGTATTCTTATAAAAATAATAATATAATAAATAAGTGATTGACAGCAGCATTGAAATTTCTAATCTTCAAAGGTTGTTCATAAAGGTAAACATAACTACTGTGATGTCTAGTTTGCTCCTTGCTTTCTGGGAGATAAATAATATTTTTTTTTACATTTGTAGTGATTAATTTTTTCTATGAAACATTAAATATAACTACAGTGAGAATAGAGAGTATCACCTACATGTGATAACTATAGTTTTTTTATACAGTTTAATATTTTTTTCATTCATCTTACTGGATTTGAAAGACTTAAGTTTAATAGTTTAGATTCAGTGATTAAAAAAGCAATTCTTTAAATCTCACATTATTGCTTTATTGTTTTATTACTTTTTTGCTGGAGAAAATTTACTGTCACATGCCATGTTTAATTGTTTCAATTTGTATTAATTAAAATCCAGTTTGAAATCCCTAGCTGAAGTTTTGCTAAAATGTCATCTGTCCTAATGAATATGTATAAAATAAAGTGCAGAATAAATTTGACAGAATATTTTTTTGAAAGTGCTTTGGGCTTTTGTGGAATTGAATGCTCTTTTGCAGTTCACTACATTGTCAAAGACGCAATGTACACAGTGTCAAACTGTCTATTTTAATGGATATATCCAGGGGGTGAATGGTTGTTGTGGAGAACAAACGCAATGGAAAGTTTTATGTAAAAAAGAGGAAGTTAGAGCTTAGTTGTCAGCTGTCCTTAGACGCCTTACAATGGAATACTTTGCTGTATGTATTAGAAACCCAATAACAACCTGCTTTTACAGAGACCCAATTACTTCAACAACATCCACCTGAAATACAGTGGAAGGAAATTATCTGCCTCTACCTCAGTTGTAGGCCTGTATCACTTGCCAACTGGGCCATGGCAATCACCTACTAAACATTTCCTTTTCTTGGTTATCTCCTTCCTATTCAATCTTTGCACTACCTCCAGAACATATATCCTTTCTCATGTGACATTCCTAATTAAAAGGAATCAATTAGAAATCGGTTCATGGTGTCCTTTTCCCCACGCTAGACGTTCGAAGACAGAGGCAAGTGAAGAATTGAGGTCATTAGGACTAACTAGTGATGAAGATTCAAGGGAGCCTGGAGTCAAGGGAGCTGAACTATTCAAATCAGAATAATTGAAGTAATACCTACATGGTCAGTCCTCACCCTTTTCCATTGACATCTGAGATTATTGTTTATGTCTGTTAGGTTGAAAATCAGATTATATTTTCTTGACCAATTTAGGAGCAAAGAAATCTTGTATTTCTGATTGTTGTAGTTTCCCTCAAAATCCTTATAGCATGTGCAATTTTATTGGAATTTACTAGTTTATAAGTTACCAACCATACACTTATAGATTCTAATTCAGTTTTTGTATGTATCCTACCCTTACATTTAAGTGAAAAACATAGGTTCACTTGATATTTAAGGAATATTTCCAACATGAGACACTGAAATCAATACAAAAAGGATAAAACATACTTGTAGGAAACAGTAATAATTCCCATAAATTAAAGTTAAAAAATAACTTATATGTCATATATATCATCAGAATCCTCAGAGCAAATGAATCTATTATATTTATAATAAAGGTGGAATACAATGAAAAATGACATCTTGAGAACAATAACATGCTGTTTGGTAGAAATTATTATCTACACTTCCTTTAATAGGACTCTATTTATGTTGCCACTGATGTTAAAGACTAGAATTTCCAGTGTTTTAATGTGGACAGTTGTGTCATATGAATACATTTTGATCAAAAATGTGTATTGCTTTGGGATTGGGAACCAGCAGCTTTAATGAATTAACTGACATTTCAAAAGTATAGCATGTAATAATATATGTTGGATTAAATAGCATGCTATTTTGAGAAAATGAATGGGTCAAAGAAGAAATAAAAGAAAAGATTAAAAATATATAGAGACTAATGACAATGAAAACACAACATTATCAAAATTATTGGGATGCAGCAAAAGTAGTAGTAAGAGAGAAATTTATATCATTATGGACCTATTTCAAGAAAGAAAAAAAAAATTGAACAAACAACTTAATACATCTTAAACAACTACAAAAAGGAGATTTGTATAGAATCACAAAAGACCCCGAATTGCCATAGCAATCCTACAGAAGAATAAGGCTGGAGGCATCATACTCCCCAATTTCAATCAATACTACAAAGCTTCAATAATCAAAACAGCATGGCACCGGCAGGAAAGCAAACATACAGACCAATGGAATAGAATAGAAAACTCAGAAATAACCACACATAGATATGAACAGATAATGTTTGACAAAAGTGTGAAATATATAAAATGGAGAAAAGAGAGCCTCTTCAGTAAATTGTGCTGGGAAAGTTGGAAAACCACATCAAAAAGGATGGAACTTGGACTGTGAGTTGTCATTATATACCAAAAGTAACTCAAATGGATCAAAGACCTCCACACATGACCCAAATGATAAACTCCATAGAAGAAAACATCGGTACTAAATTTGTGAATTTAGGGTTCATGGAGGACTTTATGAATTTGACCTCAAAGTCAAGGGAGTAAAAGCAAAAATAAATGAATGGAACTATATTAAACTAGAAAGCTTCTGCACAGGTAAAAAAAAAAAAAAAAAATTAAGAAAATAAAGACACAACCAACTAAAGAGAGGAAATATTCACAAACAATGCTTCTGATAATAAATTATTATGCAAAATAGATAAAGAACTTATACAACTCAACAAGAAAAAAGTAAACAACTCAATTAAAAAATGGGCAGAGGACCTGAACAGATCCTTCTCCCAAGAAGACATAGAAATGACCAATAGATAATATGGAAAAAATGGTCAACTTCATTAGCTATCAGAAAAATGCAAATCAAAACCACAATAAAGGGTCACCTCACACCTATTAGAATGGCTATCATCAATAGGACAAATACAGTAGTAACAAGTGTTGAAGAGGCTTTAGAGAGAAAGGAACCTTCATACATTGCTGGTGGGAATGCAAATTGGTACAAACACTATGGAGGACGGTATAGAAGTTCCTCAAAAAACTAAGAATAGAGTTACTGTATGACCCAGCAAACTCTTTTCTGGCTATTTACCCAAAATTTTTGAAAACTTTTGTCCACAAAATATATGTAACCCAATGTTCTTTGCAGCATGACTTATAGTGGCCAAGACATGGGAATAACCAAAGTGTCCTTTGATATATTACTGGATAAAGAAGTTGTGGTACATTTACACAAGGGAATATTACTCAGCTATGAGAAAAAAATGAAATATTGCAATTTGTGACAACATGCATAGACCTTGAGATCATCATGCTAAGTGAAAGAAGATGGACAGAGAAAATCAATAACCATATGACTTCACTCATATGTGGAATATAAAACTGATATCAACAAAAACTTACAGATATAGTCAATAGTTTAATGGTTACCTGCGGGTAAGGGAGTAAGGTAAGAAAAGGACATCAAATATATGGTGATGGAAAGAGAACTGACTTGGGTGGTGAGCACATATTGTAACACATAGATGATATAATGCAGAATTGTACACATGAAAACTATGTAATTTTACTAACCAAATATCACCCCAATAAATTAAATTTAAAAATATATAGTATGTAAGCACTAAATGGTGTGTCAACAAAAATAACAAAAATACATAACTCTATTATGGGTTATGAAGTTAAAGCATTTATATTTATTTACACATAGGTGAAGAAACAAAAGTTAAAGTAAACTATATCACTTTTTGTCATTTTAATACTTGTAAATGTGTTATCTAATATGATATTGTTTTTTAAATTACAAATATGACGATTACCAAATTTTATTTTTTTTCTGTGTTTTTCTTCTTTTATTTATTTATTTATTTATTTATTTATTAAATATTATTATATTTTATTGTTAAATTTAATGGGGTGACATTGGTTGGTAACAATCAGACAGTTTCCCAATGTACAACTCCACATCACATCACCCATGCATTGCATTATGTGCCCAACTCCCAGAATCAGGTCCCCCTCCA
>PVKE010028099.1:0-21160 GCA_004027555.1 Craseonycteris thonglongyai | reverse complement strand
GAGCATCTTGTACCTCAGGGTTCATTCTATTAAAGATCAATGACTGGACTTTTGAACTTGCATTGCAGGAAGTCACGCTTTTGTGTTACCAACTTTGACATATTCATAACATTATTTTTAATTAGTTAATTCAGATAAATTTATTTATTATCTGTTTCTAAAGCAATACAAATACTATAGAAATGAGAATCTGGTCATTTGATGTATCTGTATTTAGGAACCTAGTTTTTACATATGTTTCAAAATAGCAAAGTATAGTGTTCAGATATGAAACACTTGAAGTTTATGGAACTTACTACCTGAATCAATGAGTGCAATGATTTTGAAAGTATGTCATATCACCATTATAACGAAGATGGGATGGGACTTGGGTTAGATGATCAAGGATCACATCCTGGTTCATCCACTCAGTCAATGGACGGCCCACCATACACTGGTTTACCAATTCAGTAGCTACCTAAATCTGATAAAGTCAACTTTTCTGGGCCTTAGTTTTATCACTTCTAAAATTGTAGTTACTTCACTGGCTATGGTAATATGCACATGAATGGGCCTAATCCCATCTTGCTCAATAAAAAGTTAATGCTTAATCTTAAACCTATTTTTCATTTCATATATTTTTAAATACTTTGGTTAGTGTAAATCTTATCTTTAGGCACCAAGTTAAATTATAAGCAATAGATTGCAGGGCATCAGACACATGGCAGCACAAGAGTTCCCCTTGATCTATCCCCTTGAAATTACAACAAGTTGAACAGCTGTAATTCAACAACAACAACAGCAACAACAACAACAAAATTAATGCAACAAAGAACTGGTTCTTTGAAAAGATTAATAAAATTTTCATACCCTTGGCTAGACTCATTAAGGAAAGAAAAGACTCAAATAAAATAAAAAATAAAAGAGAAGTTACACAGATACCCTAAAAATACAAAGGATCATACAAGAATAATATTAGGGACTATAGGCCACTAAATGCAGTAACCTAGACAAAAATGAACAAGTTCTTAGAGATTTATAGCCTTCTTGGACTGAATCATGAAAAAACTGGAAAATCTAAATAGAATAGACAACAGTAAGGCAATTGAAACAATCTTTCAAAACCTACCCAAAAGCAAAAGTCCAGAATCAGATGGCTTTACTAGTGAATGTTACAAAACATTCAAATATGATTTAATAACTGTTATCCTCACTCTTTCAAAAAATTGAGGGATACCAGTATAGCTCAGTTGTTGAGCACTTGCCTCACAATTGTGTGGTCTGGGGTTCAATTCCCTGTCCCAGCCTGTGAAAACCCATGAGCTGAACTGTAGTGCAACTGGTAGCCACCAGAATGGTTCAATAGCTAAGTTCCTGCCTACTGCTCAAGAGGCCCCTGTTTCAATTCCCATCCTGTGCATCCCCACATCCAACTGTGTGAAATGAAACTAATGTCATAATAATATACAACTATGGAGACTGCTCTGGGCCCTCCCCTTTTCTCTGTCTTTGTCTGTTTCTCTCTCTCTCACTTTCTTTCAAACAGTAAAATATGTATACATACTTTAATTGATGGAGAAGCAACACTGCGTAACACATTTTATGAGGCCAACATTACACTGATACCAAAACCTGGTAAGGATAATACAAAGAGAGCTGTAAACCAATATCTCTGAGGAATACAAATGTTAAAATCATAAACAAAATACTAGCAAATTGAATACAATAATACATTAAGAAGATTATATATTATAATTATGTGGGGTTTATTTCAGAGGCATAGGATGGTTCAACATAAATCAATCAATGTGTATACCACATAAAATAAAGAAAAGTATGATCATATAATTACAGAAAAGATTTAATAGATATAAAATCCATTTATGATGAAAGCAATTAATAAAATGGGTATAGAATGAAAATACCTGAATATAATAAAGGCCATATATGACAAACTCTCAGGTAATTTCACACTTAATGGTGAAAACTGAATGCTTTTCCTCTAAGATCAGAAAGAAGACAACGATGCCCTCTGTTACCACTTGATTCAACATAGTATTGGAAGTTGTAGTCAGAGCAATTAGTCAAGAGAAAAAAATAAAAGGAATCCAAATTGGGAATGAAGAAGTTAAATTGTCACTTTTTGAAGATGACATGATTCTTTGTATAGAAAATCCTAGAGTCTATCAAAAAAACTATCTAGGAACAAACTTAACAAAAAACTTTGAGGACCTATACCCTGAAAATTACAAGATATTATTAAAAGGAATTGAAGAAGGTACAAAGAAATGGAAAGATATTCCATGTTCAAAGCAATATACAGATTTAATGCAATCCCCATTAAAATTGCAATGGCTCTTTTAAAGAAACAAACAGAAAAAAAAAATCAAGATTTATATGGAAACAAAAAAGACCCCAAATAGCCAAAGCAATCCTGAGAAAAAAAGAACAAGGCTGGAGGTATCATACATCCTGACTTCAGTTTATACTACAAAGCAACAACAATCAAAACAGCACGGTATTGGCAGAAAAATAGATATGCGGACCAATGGTATAATATTAAGAATCCAAAAATAAAGCCACATATATATGAACAGATAATCTTTGACAAAGGAGCCAAAAACATTCAATGGAGAAAAGAAAGCCTCTTCAGTAAGTGGTGCTGGGAAAATTGGAAAGCCATACACAAAAGAATGAAAGTAGACGGCTATCTGTTATCATATACCAAAATTAACTCAATATGGATAAAGATGTAAACATAAAACCTGAGGCATAGAAGAAAGCATAGGTACTAAACTTATGAACTGTGGGTTTAGAGAGGATTTTATGCATTTGACCTGAAAGTCAAGGGAAGTAAAAGCAAAAATAAATGAACTGGACTATATCAAACTAAAAAGTTTCTGCACAGCAAAGGAAATCATTAACAAAAGAAAGGCAATCAACTGAATTCGAGAAGATATTTGCAAACCACACCTCTGATAAGGGGCAAATATCTAAAGTATATGAAGAATTCATACAACTCAAGAAGAAAAGAACAAACAATCCAATTAAAAAGCGGGCAAAGGACCTGAATAGAAACTTCTCCCAAGAAGACATCCAAGTGGCCAACATATATGTGAAAAGATGCTCAGTTTCACTAGCTATTAGGGAAACGTAAATCAAAACTACAAAGAGAGACCACTTCACACCTATTGGAATGGCAATTTATCAACAAGACAAATGATAACAAGTGTTGGAGAGGCTGTGAAGATAAAGGAACCCTCATACACTGCTGGTAGGAATGCAAATTGGAACAGCCAGTATGGAAAACAATGTGGAGGTCCTACAAAAAATTAAGACTATAATTACCATACAATCCAGCAATACCTCTTCTGGATATTTATCCGCCCCCACCCCCAAATCTGAATACATTTATCCATAAAAATATATGTACCTTTATGTTCACTGCAGTATTATTCATGGTGACCAAGATATAAAAATAACCAAAAGTGTCCATTAATAGATGATTGGATACAGAAGATGTGGTACTAATATACAATGGAATATTACTTGGCCATAAGAAAAGCTGAAATACTGCCATTTGCAACAGATGCATGGATGCATCTTGAGATTATCACACTAAGTGAAATAAGTCAGACAGAAAGAAAAAGTCAAGAACCATATGACTTCACTCATATGTGGGATATAAAGCTGAAAGCAACAAACAAGAAAAACAAACAAAAACTAATAGACACAGATGACAGTTTAGTGGTTACCAGAGGGTAAGTGAGGAGGGCGGTAGAGGAGGAAAAGTGGGTAAAATATATGGTAATGGAGGGAGAACTGACTGGGTGGTGAACACACCACGCAATATATAGATGATGTATTATAGAAATGTACATTTGAAACCTATATAATTTTACTAACCAATGTCACCTAATAAATTTTATTTAAAATAGAAAAAAACAATAGATTGCAAATATGTTTGACTCCTGATTTTAGCCCTATATATTTAAAACAGTTTTGTTGTGATTCATCTTATTCATTTGTTCAAAAAAGTCTTACATAGAATCTGCTATGTGCTTGACACTGTTCTCAACACTGGTGATAAAGCTCTGGGCAAAACAGACAGCTTCTTATTCTTAAAAATAAGTTTCAAAAGGAGGGTATAATAAGATCTGAGTAAAAAAGATATACGTGAGGAAAAATGAGAGTGAAATACTGTGATGGACAGAAAGCAGAACAGTCTGATGGTCCATTGAAAGGCTGAGTATGGGAAGGCATATAATAGCAATACTACCGAAGTTATGTATATACTTGAGAGCAAAATTGTATTTCAGATCACATAGCATTTTAGATTTATGGCCTGTGTACAGCTGTTTGGATTTCTGGACCCTATTAAACTGGTAGTGTTTTATAATAGTAGCAAAAATTGGGCCTCATCATGAATGTACTTGCAGATGAGCAGAGTTTAAATAAACTTTGATTTGTTAGAGAAACAGAATTTTTATCAAATGTTTACCACATATAATTATCTAAAACTCAAAGGGTGTTTAAATTTTGATGATAATAAACTGGGAGGGAGGGTATAAGGTTATCAATTTGCTATGTTCCAATTAATTCTTGTAAATGAAACTGACATGTAATTCCTGTCTGTACAATTAAAAACCATCTTGAGAAAGTAGGTGGAAAGTGAACATTTATTTCTGTAGCAATTTTTGATTCACTCAAAATTTTTCTTGTTTAATTTTCATGTTTCTTCCACCAAGAAACACACACATTAAACATGTATGTAACACGTAAACTCCTGCCTGTCATGAATGTTTTTCATAATCAGATAGTATCTAGGTATTTTTGCATCATTGAAACTCTGGAAAAGTCAGGCCTTTTCTTTCTTTTTTTTTTTATTGTTTTGACAGAGAGAGAGAGAGAGGAAGATACAGAGACAGAGACAGAGAGAAGGGGAAGGGCCCCGAACAGTCTCCATAGTTGTACATCATTGGTTTTTCCACATAGTTTCATTCCACAGGTGGGCAGGGCTGCACAGGGCAAGAACTGGGCTGGGGTCTCACCTTGGTGAGAAGTGAACTGGGGGGCACTCCCCAGTTCAGCATATGGGTGTCCACACAGGCCGGGGCTGGGATTTGATCCTCAGTCCCCGGGGCTGCAAAGTGAGCACCTAACCCACTGAGCCATCTGGGCTTCCCCAAGGCCTTTTCTAGTTGACTCTAATTTTCTGTTTGCCTCTGGAGAGTATGGAAATGAGGGCAGGCATTTTGCCATGACCTGCCTGCAGTCTATTTATTTTACTAAGTTAACAAGCTTTGCAGATGTCATTCAAGCGCCTGCTGTCCTGGGTACATAGGGACAGACAGATGGGATGGGAATCCACGTGGGTAGATTTCTTCAGTTATTTCTCTTGCAGCTGATTTTTCAAATGTGGGACCATTCCTTCTGGGTTGTTCCCAAGGCCCTTAGAAACTATGAAGGCCTCAGTGTAGGAGCCTGGAGACGTGCCTGTCTTGTTTGTAATTAGTTTGCACGGCTTTCTGGCTACCTTTAGCTAAGGAGAGCCTTTTGGACCTCTTTTCACAGTACTCTTGGATTGGACCCAAGGAGGTGGCTCCTACTTCAGCATCTGAGGTATGATGAGATAGAAAGCAGAGACTTTGCACTCTTGGTTAGATTCACCTAGGTGCTGTGTCATCTATAGCAAATCATATAATCTCAGGGGGCTTCGATTTTTTCATTTATAGCACGGGGGTTATAGTTCCTTTCTGAATGGTGTTGTGACCATCAGGGATAATGTTTTAAGGATCTAGCACAGTACTTCAGATAATAGCCACTTGATAAATTGCTGCTATTATTAATAAAAATGCTTGTGTTTATTGATGTTTTTCTATCATGAAAGCAAAGCCCTAGTTTCAGCAGCACACTGGGGTTGTTGCAGCACTTCAGTTAGAAACTGCCCTTTTCCATTAGAGAGCAGATTGTTCCGAACTAAATTTCTTGTGTTAGATGAGATCGGTCAAGAAAAAATACTTGTAGTTGCAAATACTTTCAGTTATATGCACCAATATATTTCTTTTTAAAATATTTGTAGTATATATTCTTTCTTAAATATATATATTTATGTATATGTGTGTTTATTTATATCTATAAATATATATAATATTTACTATGTGGATATATGGTTCCCATAAGGACAAAGGATGCATATCGTGTTTTTTTCCTTTTTTTTTAGTTTTTTGTTTTATTTATTTATTTATTTATTTATTTATTTATTGTTTTTGGCAGAGAGATAGAGACAGAGAGAGAACTGAACTGGGGGAACTCCCCAGTTCAGCATATGGGTCCGCACAGGCCAAGGCCGGGATTCGATCCTCGGTCCCCGGCACTGCAAAGTGAGCACTTAACCCACTGAGCCATCCCGGCTTCCCCTCCTTTTCTTTTTAAATCTCCTATCCAAAAAACCCCCCAAAACAAAACAAACAATGGCATTGGGGAAGCCGGGATGGCTCAGTGGGTTAAGCGCTTGCTTTGCAGCCCCAGGGTCCAATGATCGAGTCCTGGTCCTGGCCCGTGTGGACCCATATGCTGAACTGGAGTGAGTTTCCTATGTGGGAGGCCCCCAGTTTGGTTCTTGCCAGGGCGTGCTTTCCATGTGAGAGGCCCCTGGTTCGGTACCCAGCTTGTGGGGGCTTGCCTCCTATGTGGGAGGCCCCAGGCCCAGTTCCTGCCCTGTGCAGCCCCAGCCCATCTGTGTGGAATGAAACCATATTGGAAAAAACAAAACAAAACAAAAACTGCTGATATACAAACATGGAGACTATTCAGGGCCCTCCTCCTCCTCTTTGTCTCTATTAAAAGCAATAATAAAAAAAATGGCGTTGCTGGAAATTGATCATTTTTTCATTTCAGAAATATCAGTTCTGTACCTCTTAAATGTAGGCACTGTGCTGAATGCCAGATATATACATTATATCTGCCCTCATGGGACTTAGATTCTAAGAGAATAAGCAGAGGATATATTGCATGATAGAGATTCTCCCCTCCCCGCCCCTGTTGGAAACAAACAAAATAAAAGTAATGCATTTAAATGGTTTAGGTACAGATTTAGTACAAGTAATTTTCAGTAGTAATTTTTTGATATCAAACTTCCAATTGTAGATTTACCAAGAATCACTATGTTCCTGGCTTGATGTCATTAACCTGAGGGAATAGTCAGTAAAGCAATTTGCAGGCTGTGGCTTTTTCATCTTGCCAAACACTTCTTGTAAAATCATAGGCCCAATTGAGCTCTATGTCTGTAAAAAAAAAAAAGAATGCTCTAAGCCAATGTTAATTTTAAAAATAAAAGAATGTTTCCCTTGAGGTGAAGGAGTGGATTATCTTCTATCATCTTTATATGCAAGGGAAATCAATGCAAGTCATGGTATACACAAAGTAGAAAGCTGCATCCTAAGTGGGACTACATTTTAAAATGTTTACTTTTATCTAAATCTACAATATCATCCAATTCATCACATCTAGTAAATACAACCTAATGATTATAGGACATACAGATTCTACATGCTTTTATAGCATGTTTATACTCACTTAATATTATATGAATGCTGGGTTGTTGTTTTTTTCTCTCCAGCAGAAATTGCATGGTCCATTCTTAAATCCCTGCTCTAAAATACTTTTATTTAATGCAAACCCTTTTGGATATGTTCATGTAAGCTAGTTGTAGAAGATGAAAGATATTACTGATTTACTTCTTTTTCAAATATAATAGAGTGCATAGAATTCTTCTTTCTTACAACTTCTAGCTAACTTCTCTGGGTCCTTCTAAACTCAAGGTTCCCCTCTAGAAAGCTTTCCCTGACTGTTACATTCTGACTTAGGTCCCCCTATTTTGTGATTCTCAAACTTTTCAAGTGCTTGCTGAACTGTACTATAGTTGTTGATTCACTTGTGGGCGGGGCTTCTATCAGCTTGGGCTCACCCTTGAGTCCCCACATTAAGTTCATTCTCAATCATATTTGTTGAATGAATGAGATAGTAGACTAGGCATTTGGAATATAGATTCAAAACTGCTTTTAAGGAGCTCAAAGTCTAGGAGGTGATACAGACATTAACCAAATAATTCAATAGTGAGTTCTTAACAAACATGTGTTGCATGACTGACTTAGGGAGTGTTTATGATATGCCTGGAGCTATGCTAGATAAGTTGCCTTTTATTTCTACAGGCCTTTTAGTTTACAAGGTGCTTTCATCTCTGATGAGCCAGGGTCAGAAGACTAATCAGGCTTGCTCTGCCAGTTAGGCCATATCTTAGCTTTCTTCACTCTAGGATATAAGAATGTAATTCCAAAGATGTGTTTCTGTCAAGGACACCTTATAAAATATCCATTTACTCTGCTACCCAGTTTCTTCCTCTCTCGTTCTAATCCCTGCTGTCTCTGTTCTGATCATGACTAGCAAAGTCCTGGACTTGCAATAATTTACTAGGTATCTGTCCTTGCAAGTCACTTAAGCTTTCAAGCTGGTGGAATATCACAAGTGCTTTGTCATTTATGTGCTATAGGAACATAAAGCCTGCTTAGTTCGAAGAGGAATCAGCATCAGCTGCATGTTGGGTGCTTTGGTTTTGTCCGGGGAGTACTCTGATACCTGGGGATGCTCAAGAACATGACGTTCGTTATCCCATACGCTGAGACAAGCTTAGAAGTATTGAATTAAATTATCATGAGGATAGAATAATTAAGGAGGTGCATAGACAAAGTGATGCCTCTTTGACCTTTTCATATTGCTGAACCATAAGACAGTTGCCTAGTTGAATGGACCAGAGCACGGGTTTTGTGTTGCTTAACTTGAAAATTATCTGAAGTTTCTCACACCAATAAAGTCACAGTTTAGAGGAAATTATTTTTTATCTGTAATTTTGAACCACTTTTTTCCCCTCTTTTCTTTGAATACATATTTAATTGGCTGTGAACTTTTTTTATTTAAAATTGTTTTAGAAATGGAGCTCTCATTAAGGTAAATTGATGGCATACCAGTTTCTGAGACACTCATCTGTTTAACAGTCAGGAAGATATTGAGGTTAGAACCTGCATAATTCATGAAAGGCAGAAGAGTTTTAAATATCCACCCTTTTTAAAATTGGTGAAAATACTTATTTAAAAAATTGTAGAAAATACTTTGTATAAAAAATGAAGGGGTGTAGGAGATAGGAGGGCACGCTTTTACTGGTATCTTAAAGAGGTAACATAATGTATGGGTCTCTAGACTTTTCCTCTTGATGTTCATGTCAGTGGTCCACTTGACTATGTGTTTTCTTCTGAGTGAAAAGGACGCATTGATTTTCCATTTTGATTGGTCAGGCAGTACATTCCATCCTGTTATTCAATTTCTCTCTCTCTCACCCCCTTCTTCTCTCTGTAATCCTGTTTCTTTCTGTCAGCTTTAGTTTGCCTCTGTGTCTAAGACGATAAGAAAAAAAAGTGTATTATTATCTGGAGTGATGCTCATCAAGCACCTGAAAGGAATCTGTGTAGCAACTTCACTGGAAGAAAGGGAGGGATTGGAGGGGAGTGGGGAGGCTCCTCATCTGGCTGGTGAAATGCTGCAGAGGGAATACAAAGCTCTGCCCACGCAAAGAGTGCCTGCAGGCAGCCGGCAAGGAGGGAAAAGTTTGGAAAAGAACTCATTTCCTTGTCTCTCAGAATGTGGGACTTTTGTAAACACTTTGGAACCTCCTCCCACCCTAATTTTATTGTATACTTTGTCTAAATACTGAGGTTGTGTACTCACCTACGTCATAGACCACACAAAATAGGTACACAAATAAAAGAAGAAAGCGAATGTTAGTTCAACCTCCAAATCTACAGTTTTTTGTTTGTTTTTGTTTTTTTGAAAGAAAGTCTCCGGCTTGATTTTCCTTATCCAGCTGTTAGTCATTTGTAAGAAGCTGCCCTTGTAATTGCAAGTGAGTTGAGACGTGATATGTGCAGCACCCTGGACACCTTAGCTTTTCAGTCATATCTTTCGAGTCATTCAGACTCCCGGGAATCATGATTATGGTGAATAGCTTTTTATTACCCAAAGCCGCGGTTCTGGCAGCCAAACCACAGCCCTCTGATAGATGGGCCGGGTAGTTTTTTGTGTTGTGCTTGCTCAGAGTCGTTAGTAGAAACGACGAAGGCAGAAAAGGGGGGACTTTGGCAAAAGAGATCTTGTGGATATACCGAAGTAGCAGATCAGAATCAGAAACAGGAGCGAGAACTGAAATGTGATTCTCGGCTGCTTGGTGTGGCGCTCGCCACCACGAGAGAACCGTGCGAGGCGCTCGCAGGAGCCGTGTTCTGATCACGGAATTCACTAAGAGACCATGCAGCCGCGGAGCCCAGCAAGCCACCGGGAAGTTTTGCGGAGCTGATTTCTAAGGGGATGTTCCGATGCCGGGGAGAACCCTGCTGGCCTTGAGCTGTGTGGAGGAGGGCTCGAGTTTCCCATGAGGCCCCCTTTGGAAAAGCCGTCAGTGCTGAATCCACGCTCTGCTGCTTTCTGTGCGCTATTGACCGAAAGGCGTTTCTCACCTTCGCTGTTCTGCTGGTGTGATTTCCATGTACTGAGTCCTGTGTAGGGATCCAGGATGGATTGCCTGTGCATTGTCACCACGAAGGTAGGATAGGAAGCAGGGCTGTTGAGTGCAGCATTTTTCTGTTATTATTCTGGTCTTGTAATTAAACAGCTCCAGTAGGTGCTGACAGTTCAATGATTAGTATAATTTACTTTGCTGGGCGTTTTGTTGCCCAGGAGGGTCTGAGGGTCCTGTCTTTATTTGATTTCAACTTCTTAAAGTGATATGGCGTGTTTGTGCTAATGAAAGGAGAATTGCCTGTGTTCTTCCTTTTTCTTTCTTTCTTTTTTTTTTTTAAATGCAGGATTTGCTTTTGCATCTATTTATAGAGCAATATGTAAATATTTATAGTCGTAGTGTAGCTTACACATCATTTGAACATAACATATCAGGGTAGTCTAAGTGTGATAATTAGGTTTTCATTTAAAAATCATGTCTTCTATGCTTGAAGAAGCCAATCAGCTTAACTGTGGCTTAACATATTGTTTCTGATTGGAGAATTCTGATATTCTGAATTTTAGTAATTTTTTTGAAGGAAAAATTTTTTAGATTCCAATTGAAGCAAACACAATATTTAATGTTTAACTGATGCTTTCTATTCTGATTAGAAGCCAAAGAAATATTTACATTATCAGAAATAGAAATAAAACTAGGAATGGAATAAAGTCAATAGGCTAGGCAATCCTTTTATGGCTAACAGAAAATAGCCACAAATTTCAAATATATTTTATTCTATATCAGTTCTAAATGATGTATTTTAATTTCATCAACACTGGTTATTTGAACAGAATTCGCTATTATTTTTAGAAAGTACTAATTAAACCACACATATTCATTAGCTCCCTTTTCATTTTGCATGCAAGCAAACCATGAGTTTATTTAAGCTATACCATTTAGGATCTCAGATTGCTTGGACACCCATTAAACTTGACAAAATCAATAACTTAGTGCGTAAGACTCATTAAGTATATATTTTTGACTGTGATCTCTTTTAATATTAAAGAAAAGATTACTTAATTTTGAAGCCACAAACCAAGTTCCATGTAGTATGACCTTAATTATTTTACTTTTACAGATTATATATCAGAAAATCTTAATGGCTATCGTCCTAGATGGCCTAGTATCACATGGAAGCTTCAATTGGTCTTAATGGATTTGAAGCCTAAGAACTTCTAGTTGGGCTGGTTGGCCCAGCTTCAAAGTTAGATGAATACCTCATTTTCCTTCTAAAAATTACCAAGCATCTCATCTAGTTTTCCCAGTTATGTCATTAAAAATCAACTGAAATAAATTTTGTAAAAAAAGCTAGGTGGGAAATTGTATTTGCTATGCAGTCTAGGGAAGGAAATAATCTCTTAAATATGTTTTACTCTTCCTGAGGTGTTATATCTGGTGTTACTCTTATTGAGAGAATACTGTCAAATCTGACCTGCATGTGTCACATAATTATTTCAAAATCATAATAATTGTAGATAACTGTGAAATATAATTAGTACTACAAAATTAAGTCATAAGAAGTTATTAGAACTCTGAACTGGAAGTCTATTGCATTGAAGAAGTAAATTCAACACTGAAATCTAAGCTTCCTTAATTTGGAATACATGATCTAATTTAAAAACATGTTATGTGCTTTATATCCACTTGCCAAAATATTAATGACCACAGAAACAAAGGTAAGAAGAAATAGTATTATTTTTCTGCTTTAAATGTTATACCAGAGATAAGTGTCATTATTCCAATATGTTGATTTATCATAAGCATTATACATTTCAACAGGAGAAATACCCATGTGAGATTTCATGTATTTTCTGAGTTATTTATGTTCAAGAATATTTCTAGGGTGGCATATATATTATCTTTATGGGACAAACATACTTATAACAGAGTTATATTATGCTGTTTAAATGGGAAATTATTCATGATTGATTTAGAAGCTCCATATTGGTGAGAAGACTTCTTAGAGGACTTCAGAATGCAAATCTGGTCCACCTCACCTACCACCATTGATACTCTTTTTTTTTTTTTTTCTAAGTTGCCATGCACTTGGGATGCCCTTGCTCCACTTTCCTGGGACTCTTGACAGGAAACTTGCCAACAACTTGCACATTTTAATTCTATCTCAGTTTAACTCCCATTTCTTTCTGCTCTAGCAGTGAGTCCTCCTTCTAGCAGCTCTGGCTGAGACATTTTCTTCAAGTCTTGCTTTATGTGGGACTGAAACTGCTAACTACCCTCCTCTGTCCTAGGCTCTACCTCATCCACAGCACGTCTCAGCATCACAGCTGACTAGCACCCTGTCAGAGTTTTGAGTGGCAGGGAAACATAGATACTTACACTGGTTCTCTTCTTTCCTTCTGGTTTTGGCATGAAAGGCACTTACTGTCCCCTTATGTCCCCCCCTATGACCCCCTGTGTCCACTTCATTCACCCACTCCCTTCTATTACACACACTGTAGAAATAAATTCCTCTTCATGTCTTTGTTCCACTTCCTTAAGCATGAATGTTAGAAGATTAATCAGAGGAGAGATTATGGCAAATCGAGACAAAGCACTGCATAATGGCAATATAAAAGAATCTATGAAATGTATCGGAGAAGTGTTTTTAGTTTTAGCTTTCCTGCATATAAAAGGAAGGAAATGATTGTGGTACACTTTATAATAATCAAAGCCCCCTGGGAAGATAATCCTACCCTAGATCTCACCCATACTACTCAGATTGCTTAAGGTCTTAAGGTGTTCAGTCTGATCTGACTGTTTTGCAGAACCCTTCAGATTTGAGGCAAGATCTTTCAGGCCAAGAAAGCAGTTTCGGACATGTCGGTCCCAAGGTCTTTTCAGATATGCAGACAATTCACTTTAATAAGAACATTATATCATCTCTTTTATTTCCAGCTTCAATTTCAACTCTTTTGTCACAGATGTCACTGTTGAGAAAGAGAAGTAACATAACTTAGTTGGAAGAGCAGGACTCTGAAACAAGACTTGGATTTAAATTGTTGTTCTGACACTTATTAGCTTTAGGACTTGGATGAATTGTTTAACCTCCCTGAGCAGTGATTTCTTCCTCTGTAAAAAGGATATGATATTACCCATATGTAAGTAATGTGGTAAAGGATAGAAAGTGCCTAGCACAATTCCTGGCATATGGAAAGAACTTAATATAAGATAATTTATTGAGGGATACCAGGATGGCTCAGCAGGTTAAGCACTTGCCTTGCAGCCCCAGGGTCCGAGGATCAAGTCCCAGCCTCGCCCATTGCAGACCCATATGCTGAACTGGGGTGTGCTTCCCATGTGAGAGGACCCCAGTTCAGTTCTCACTGGGGCGAGCTTCTCATATGAGAGGCTCCTGGTTTAGTCCCCAGCTCAAGGGGGCATGACTCCCATTTGGGAGACCCCTGGCCCAGTTCCCGCCCTGCACGGCCCCCTGCACACCTGTGTAGAATGAAGCCACGCCAAAAACTGATGGCATACAGCTATGAAGACTGTTCTGGGCCCTCCCCTTTCTCACTGTCACTCTTTGTCTCTGTCTTCCTCTGTCAAAACAATAAAATAAGTCTTTAATAAAAAGATAATTTATTGAGCAACTCACAACTTTTATCTTTAATCTGTCCCTCTCTTTGGATGTGGTCACTGAGGAAAATGAGGTTATCTCAGTAACACTGATTAGTTACAAATGAGTAACCTCACATTTTATAGAGTGAACATTTCTTAAACATGCTTTGAATAATTGAAAGATAAGGTAATTTTTATAACTAAAATACAAGGAAAAAATGTTATATGGCCGAGACATGCTATAAGATAACTGGTAATAGGACAACAGTTCTGGATAGCAGGCCGAATATTCTAGGCTAAATTTAATAAAATGCAAGCATGTTTTCTTTTGCTGTGTAGGACTTCTTAGATATCATATATGATAGCATATGGGATTGGGTAGAAGAGCAGAAGAGATGTGAGAAATCAAGGTTTATCTGTACTTTGTGATATTAGACACCCAGAGGCATCTGAGCATCAGTATTCTTGTCTGGAAAATTAGTGCATTTTGTTGCATTTTTGAGGTTCTTCCTATTCTATCTCTAACCTAGTATTGTTCTAAGGTATATTATCTCTGCAGATAAAATAATTCATGTATACTAAGTATCTTAAAAAGTAAAGGCTGAATCAAACCCTGGTATTATTTCAGATGTCCATTAACCAAACTTATAGACATTTAAAAAAAAATCGATTATACAAAGACAACTGCAATACGTATTTTTTTAAATTGTTTTTTCGACAGAGAGAGACAGAGAAGAGACAGAGAGAAGGGGGAGGGCCCAGAGCAGTCTCCATAGTTGACGGCATTAGTTTTCCATATAGTTTCACTCCACAGGTGGGCATGGGGTTGCGCAGGGCAGGAACTGGGCTGGGGGCCTCCCGCATAGGGCCCGGCAAGAACTGAACTGCGGGCACACCCCAGTTCAGCATATGGGTCGGCATGGGCCCGGGCCAGGATTCAATCCTCAGGCTCTGGGGATGCAAAGCAAGTGCCTAACCCACTGAGCCATCCGGCTTACCCTGCAATATGTTATGTTAAGCTGCTGCTGTACTTTTTTAAATAAAGGCATGATGAAACTATTAATTTTAATATGTTTAATATGTTAATGTGCATAATAAAATTTAAGTAGCAGAATGCAAAGTGGACCAGGCCACATAAAAGAAGCTTTTATTGATGTTGTTAATACTACATCTGTTCTGGAAATAAGATATCACTCTTTGCCTCCATCGCCATCAATCCACCATGTTTTACAAGAACTTAAATCTCTTAGAATTTCTAAAAGGAAATAGAAGTTGTTGCTGGGCATTTAAAAGATATTTTTATCAAGGTTAATAGGTATTATATGATTTTATTATTACCTTATTAAAAATTAGGGGCATGCATTACTCTTAGAAATGTACTCATCATAGAAATATTTGCAACTACAGTTTCTTTTTTTGGGGGGGGGTCAGGTGGGCTAAAATAATTTTTATTTTTCACCACCACTTTAGGTAGGAAAATGAAACCAATCACCAGGCAACAAATGGTTTAATTGAGAAGCCCTTTCTTGATAGACAAGCTATTTATTTGTGCAGCTGTGTAGTTGCATCTGCTCTCAAGGTAGAAACAGCATTTATTCATTTATTTTATTCAACCAACAAGTATTTATTGAATGCCTAATAAGTGCCTAACATACTGGAAGGGATGGGGATAGAATGAACAATCTGTTCTCATGGAACTTACTGTCTAATGGGGAAAACAGCCAATTATAGGAAAAACAGCGATGTGTGATAATGGGGTGAATATAGGTCATTATGGAAAAGAGCACAGTGATACCTGAAGAATCTGGTGGGCTTGCTCATAGAGTAGGCAGGGGTTTAGTATCAGAGAAAAGTGTTCTGAGAAAGTGACAATTAAGTTCTTGTGCAGAATGGAGGGCACAATGGGGGCAGAAAGAGTGTTTTAGGCAAAATCCCAGCAGTGGTAGATGATTGATTGATACATGATGACAGATGCAAAGGATGCAGAGACATGTAAGGCTTCAATAGTAAATATAGAGAAGTTGTGATATTATCTTAGTAGGAAATAGGTTTTTTCCTCCATCATTATCACTGCTTCCAAACCCCAACACTGGTCCCTGACTTCTCACCCATTTTGTTTCTCTCATTTGAGCTTTCTCCTATTTTCTGCCACATCCCCTTTGTCCACCCTTATGCCTGCCTGTTCAGTAAAAATGGTTTTACCTTTCTCTAGCTGAACCATAGTTTTCTCTTCCATAAAATGCTACCTATATCACTGGGTTGTTTTGAGGATCCAGAAAGATAAATAAGTAAAGTGCTTAATATGAGTACATGGTAGTGGGTAAATATACTGGTTTCTAATCGGGTCTGCATTCTCTCTATCCTTGGAGTTCTCGTATCTGTCTTACCACTGACACTGGTTCTGATATCTGTCATCCCAAACAAGTGTCTGCAAGGTGGCAGATCCACTGTACAGAGATTGAAACAGGAGACTTAATGAGCCAGGGAAAATCTGTTGGGTGACAGAGAGGCAGAAATATAGTTAATAATACAGGTAATGCAATTTGGCTTTTTTGTGTAGAAAAGTAGGGGGAAAAAGCCAATGTAAAGGGATTCTGTCACTCTATTAGTGACATGGAAATAACCATTTTAATAGCATAAATTACCTTAGCATATTAATTTTATTAATATAATAACTTTTCTTTATAAAGTATTCCACATAGCTGCTAGAATGATTGATCTAACACACAGTTCAATGGTGTAACTGTGGAAACCCTGAAATAGGACCCTGTTGCACTCAAGATGAGTACTTAGTCAAATTCTTACCTTAGTATAGAATTTCCCCTTAATCTAACACCTGAATTTTTCTTCTATATTATCGTCCATCACTCCACCTTGTTTTTTATACTCCAAGAATCTTAAAAATGTATGCAACAGGCCTTCCATGCCCTTTTTTGAACTGATTGGCCTTGCTGACTCTTCTCTATTCTTTGGCCTTGCTCCCTCTCCCCTGTTCTTTGAAGATGTCAGCCATGTTCCTGCTTCAGAGAGCTTCCACTTCCTACTCTGTCTAGATGTCCCTTTCCATCTGTCTAAATCCTACTTCTCTTCTAGGTCTGGCTAGACATGCTACTCACTACTTGCCCTAAAATCTCCATTTAGATTTTATGCACTTGGTATACTCTCATATTATCCCATATTTCTGCCTATCATGGTCCATAATTATGCACTGATTTTTGTGATTATTTTCTTAGTGTCTCTCTCTTGACTAGGTAAATTAGAAGCTCCATGAGAAAACAATGTCTTTTTGTTTTCTTTTCCATTTTTGTATGTGTAGTCTTTGGAAAATGTTTTGGCATATTGAAGGAACTTGATAAATTTAATTAACTCATTCACTCATCATTCCCATCTAATGAAGGAAAATCTTCTGCATACTAAAGATGAAGTCTGTCTATACAACTAAGCAGTTTTATAGTGGGGATTCCAACCGAGGTCTTTGTGACTCTAATAGCTGTACTTCTATCCACTATCATTGTCTCCTCGTTGAATCCAAGGTTATTATTTAGTTAAAACATACTCTTGATATTACATTTTGAATTCCATTCTTTTTCAATATGTTTCTAATTAAATAAAAATAATGCACCCACACAAGGATTTATTTAGAATTACTCAGAATTAATGTAATTTGTAGTTTTTTGTGTTTTTTTGTTTTGTTTTTTTGTTTGTTTTTTTTGGGGGGACACATGCTCATAGGCTGTCAAAATACACTTTTACAAATGAAATGACATCGTATTATATGAATCATACTCATCATCTGTTAATACATCTGTAGTAAATAGTCTTTCCTGCCAAACTTCATTACTAGGGTTTTATTCACAACATTAGCCCTATTTGACAATATGAGTAAAAGCTACTTGTGCTGTAAAGACCTATGAGTTTGAGAGGATTGGCCTTTGTAAGACCTTTAGCTAAATCTTATTTATGAGACAAATGGAGGTTTATAAGGGAAACAAGTACAAATCAAATTTTGCAAATCAAATAATATTTAAACATATTTATTGTACTCAAAATTTAAATGAATCACATAACTCCATAAAGTACAAAATAATTCATCACTACCCTTTATTATATACTTATTATTTTATCTGAATGTTTGCAGATAAGATTTTCTTAAAGCAAATTACCCATGATTACAGCTGCCTGATAGACCTGTCTCATTGCATGTGTGTATTTTTCACCAAAGGCAATTTGGGAATGTGCATTGGACCACGGTTCAGAAAATAAAGCTACAGACTTACTTTTCTCATTTATTATATTTATAATCTTAGTCAATTCAGTTTTATCCTCCATGAGCATTATTTTCTCAAGTCTAAAATGGAGATAATAAGTGCTGGCTTATCAGCACTTCTTTCACAAGATTATTACGCAGATTCAAATGAGTTTATGTGTTTGAAAAATATAAAATACTGTATACTTGGAAGGAATGAGTGTAATTATTGAAGGGAGGAAATCCTAGCATAAACTGGGATCTGTTGTTACTATTAGCATTCCTGTGTGGTGGAAAAAATGAGAGCCATATCCATATATATATGTTTGAACTAATTTTATTCTAATTACAGTGTTTCAGGAAAATTTGCTTGACATGTCTGAGGTCCCTCAGAGGACCAAGTGCTGGGTAGTTGGACAGCAGTTGGCATCTGTCACCGAACTTGGCTCAGAGTGGCAGCAAAGCACAGTGTTTGAAAGCAGGGCTTTTGGAGTCAAACTGATTCTTGCTGCAACCCTAGTTCTGACAGCTATTAGTTCTGTTGTCTGGGCCAGATTAATCAACCTAAATCTCAGTTTCCTTATTTATAAAATGAAATAATAATAATAAGCACTTCAAAGGTTTGCTGTGAGAATTAAATGCAATATTTATTACCTGCACAATTATTTACTGAGGGCGTACTGTGTGCCAGGAAGTATTAGAAGCAGTAGAGTTACAACAGTGAGTAAATTAGACTAAGTCCCTGCCCTCATAGGACTTAGAGAATAGAGGGAGATCGGACATAAAAGGCAAACAAATAATAAAAGTAAATTCAGGTAGCAATAGCTGGTATAATTTTAAAAAAGCAGAGAAACGAAATATAAAAAAATAGATGAGTTTAAAAACGAACAAACAAACAAAAGACCACTTTGCTTTAGATAGGGTGGACAGAGATGTCCTCTCTGAAAAGTTCTGGGACCTTGAAAGGACCAGCTTGATGAAGATTTGGAGGAAGAACTTCCCAGAAAAAGGGAATAGCTAGTAAAAATATACACTGAGGGCTTAGTAGAGTAGCTGTATGTAACAAACATAGTCACTACGTAACTTTAGGTGTTTCTCTTCCTCCTCTCATCTTCCTTTTCCTCTTATTTTTTTTTTTTTCTGATTTTCAGCGATGGGGGAATCTGACATTTAAGAATAAAATTCTTAGTAGTATCGTTGATTCAGTTAGCCAGTTACCGCTCTATTGGCAAATTTGTATTGTGTAGCCATGGTGATGGGGATTTTCTCTGGCTCTAGTGAATGTTTCCTAGGTCTGTAGGTATTTATTGGTGAGAAAAAGGGACCAAATATTTCAACCCTTTCCTTCCAGTGTGTATTCAAATATAGTACCAGATTTGAAGTCCTATAAAAAATAACTCTTCCCCCCAAATACCTAATATTCCTATCAATGCATATACATCTTTGTATCTTAGTATTTAGTCCTTGAACTAACTTTCAAGGGACAACAGGTTTCATGAAAAATTTATTTCACATTAAAGGAATAATTTGTTAGAATTTAGAAATCTTTTCACCCATGCAGTAAACTTAAGTCAAAAGTTCCAGGAGAACATCTACTGTCTGGAGGTCTCCGAGCATAAATCATACTCATGCTCAATTCTCTGCTTCTTGTATACTAAGCCACCCTCTTCACTGTTACCATAGATAAGTGGGAAGTCATTCTATCCCACTATCAATGCCACTCCCCAGTTGCTATGGTTAGAAAAGTGGGAGTTGATCTTAACTCTTATTTTTCCCTAAATTCCAAACTGTCCCCATTCCTGTTTGTTTTTCTTACCTTTCTCATCCTCTCATTCCTATACATTTTTCGTGCTGCTGTGATAAGATCTTCCTTTAAAAATATACATACACATGTAGGTATGTACAGATATGTGTGTGTATATATGTGCATGTATATATACATACATGTGTATATGTGTATAATTTGTATGCATGTTGCAATTCTGATTAAAGCCCTGCGGGCGTTTACTATATCCTACTATCCCACTGGTCCAAGTGTGGACGGTTGACCAGTTGCAATGGCGTCCCTTCAGAGCTTGTTAGAAATGCACACTCTTTAGCCCCATACTAGAATTACTGAGCCAAGCCTGCATTTTAGTGAGATCCTTAGTTGACTTGTATCCCTAGTTGATTTTGTACACTAAGGTTTGAGCGGCACTGGCCTGTAGGAAATTTGCATGGCTTAACCTCATATGCAGGGCTCTCTACATTTTGGTCCTTATCTAACTTTTCAATCTCAGATCCCATCACCCTTCATGCCTTAACTTGAACTATACTTAATTACATTAAGTTTCCCATTCTGAATTCCATTCTCCTGTTTCTATTTATCTGCTTTTCTTTATGCCTAGAATGACTTTTTATTCATTTATTTTTTATTTTATTGTTAATTTTATTGGGGTGACATTGATTGGTAACAATGAAATAGTTTCTGGATGTATAAGTCCACATCACATCACCTATGCATTGCATTATGTGTTCACCACCCAGAATCAGCTCCCCTTCCATCACCATATATCTGGTGTCCACTCCCGCTTCACCCCCGCCCAACTCTCCCTCCCCCGTCCTCCCCTTCCCTCAGGTAACCACCAAACTTTTGAATGTGTCCATAAGGCTGGTGCCCACTCCCACCTCCCTTCCCTCTCTCCCTCCCCCCTCCTCCCCTTCCCTCAGGCAATCACCAAGCTATTGAGTGTGTCCATAGGTCTCTGTGTCTTTGTTACTTTCAGTTTTAT